>JAJOOF010002162.1:0-54043 GCA_029582545.1 Solanum lignicaule
TATAAATCTCCTTAAATTGATCATCGGTATTTCTTTAATTGATAATATATTTCATATCTGAAACATTAATATATAAGACTTGATTTGTTAAACTACTCAACGAGTATATAATCAACATATTTTATACTCCAATGAATTATCATTTACATGTCATTGCCTACGGTATGATCACTACACTTGACATCCATTCAAGATCGAACGTAAAAATCTTGATAGAACTTCCTTTGTATAGTACTTTACGATGTTCTATTGTCTATTTCGTAAAATGAAAATTTAGTATTATGCACAATAGCAAAATTATGATTAATAGGAATAATTTTAAACAAACCGACCTCCGTATGTTGCTTTTATTAAAAGTAATTAGATTAAATAAAAAATACAGACCTTATGAGGTCGGTATCACATTAAATTGTAAGATAAATAAAAAGTAGTCATGTTAATTAAATAATACTGACATAAGGAAGTCGGTATTTTATATTAATTTATTTTTGAACTTATATAAAACTGTCATCCGGAGGACGATTTATTTAAAGTTAATTGAAAATATTAATTTATTAATTTTCTGAAGTCATTATATAAATATTTTAATGAAAATTAATTTAATTACATACTATTTAATTTTACCGACTTTCGGAAGTCGGTATTATAATTTTTTTTGTTTTTTATTTTACACAAAACCGTCTTCCGGAAGACGATTTAAATAAAATTAACTCAAAATATTTCTCAATTTTGTTTTTTAGATTTAATTGAGAAAAAATAAAATATTGTTATTTATTGATTTATTTAATACCGACATCAAGAGGTCAATTTTTATTGTAATTCATTTTTTTCGGGAAAAATTCCGACCTCCAGAGGTCGGTATTTGATTTTTCCATTTTATTTTTCATAAAAACCGACTCCTTGTAGTCGGTTTTCTAAAGTTTTTTTATTTTTTATTCTTTTTAACAATACCGACCTCCGGAGGTCGGAAATTATCGACTTCTATTTGAGGTCGGTATTCACTTTTTTTTAGTAATGAGCCAAAAAGATTTACTTCTAAATCTTAATACATTTTATTATTAATTCTTCGTTTTACTTTAGCTTTTTCATCACCTTATACGCGAATCCTCATATAATAGATCTATTCAAAGAGAATAAGATGTTTTTTATTTTGCATTCCCTATATTATATAAACATTTTATTCCTCGATTTCGAATGTTTTCTCATATACAAGGTCTCTCTACATATATAATGAAATGTTATGCATCTTATTAAATTAGTTGTATACTTCATAACGTCAATGAAACTTCAAAAGCACATCTGTTGGAGTTTGATATGATAACATACGAAGAACAAATTATTTGGATTAAATGATGTCTCATCAAGTCTTATTTTTCAAAATTTTCACTATCGATGAAACTAATTCGTTAGTCACAAGATATCTTTTGTTGCTATTGATGAAGCTTCTTACAATATGGCTATACCTTTTAATTTTCAAGTTTAACATTGTTCGACGCTTAACATCCTCATATATCTCGATTTATACATTTTAGACCACGTACTGGAGTTGCAATTCCTCAAAAAGCATATCTCATTTTATCACTGTTAAAACTTTGACAACGTCTTCAATAACATAGATCATATGAAAGCTTTAGATGAGCTTGATGGACACCAAATAAAAACATATAATGTGTTGAAGGTCCATATGTCGCGACTCAGGGGTACACCTTATATGTAACATGGCGTATAGGACCTCGAGAGGCCCCATACAAGCCACTTAGCATTCATAACACAAGAACTAAAACATAAGAAGTAAAGACAACATTTCAAGTCCAAAACATTTTTATAAAAGAGAGCGGAAGTCTAAACATTTGTCTTAATAGCCATCTAATACAATAAAATGAAATTGGGCCTAGCCCATACATCATGTTCAAAACTGAAAATAAGAAGAAGACTAAGAACAATGAAAGTCCGTCCTCGAAGCATGTCAACTCACCAAAGCTCGGAAATCAACCAAGTCAACCTCTAGCCACGAAACTGAGAACCCTGAATATCGGACCCTACATTTGGGAAAAATGTAGGCAAGAGTAAATGTTAGTATAAAACAATGTACCAAGTATGATAGCCATGCATAAAACATTTAAATCATGCTAAAACGGGACATTTCATGACATGCAATTGACCAACCTAAAACATGACATAATAAGAGTTAGAAAACATAATTCATAAAACATGGTCAAAGCAAGCTAACATCTTTAGAACCTTGAACACATATGAGATACTTCTTGAAGTAACCTTAGTTCATTATTAATGTGGGAAGTAGCCTTAACCGACATAGAGACCATGTGAGCTATAACATGATCCATTCGTGTCTCCCAAAGGGTTGTCCTACTTGCCAAGGTAAGGACCATGAATTTCTAGCTTAAATGGATCCACTAGCTAATGTATATCTAGACAATCATCCTATGGGGATACTTAGGTAAGGGATAAGGAGATTGCTACTCAAAACCCGGCCTCTACTAACAGGAGAGAGCTTTCATCTCAATATTCTCTCGGTGCTAAGCATAAATCCCACGGAATAGTCATTTCTTACTTGTTCTTATTATCCATAGAAGGGCACGTCATCTTGTCAATCCAAGCTAAGTCATAAGTGTCATGACCCAGGGGTATACCTTAGATGTAACCTAGCGTATAAGACTCCGAGAGGCCTCATACAAGTCACTTAGCTTTCATAACATAAGATAATAGAAATGAGCGAGAATTTAAAACATTTTCAACAATATCAAAGTCTTTATAAAAACAAGCGAAAGTCTATTACACTTGTCTCAAACCATCTAAAACATGAAAGTCTTTGGGACACAGCCATACAATAGTCCAAAACATAAAATGAAAGACATAAGGAAATGGTGGTCAAATCCTCGAATGTTATGAGAACTCATCAAATCTTCAATCCTTGCTCTACTAAGATTCTAGCCACGGGGATGGAAGTCGATATCGCCAGACCCTACATTTAGATAAGAAATGTAGGCAAGAGTATGTGTTAGTACAAAGATGTACTAAATATGATAGTTTGCATAAACATCATCATAGGCATAACATAAACATTAGTCAACATAAGAAATAGGCTATAAGCATAAGAGATAACAACATAAGTCATAAGCATATTCAATGCATAAATCATCATACTATAATAGGAACACTTCTCAAGTAACCTCAACTTATTCTTACTCAAGACTTAGGTCATCCACCTCTAGTTATACATATCAAGGAAGGCAACTAAAGCAATACTCCAAGCTAATCTATCATCATACAAGTAAATCTCATATTAAAACATGCTTACAATACTTCCTTGAAGTAATATTGTTTCATCATAACTATGCTACTTTGATTAGGGATTAGTCCCTCTTTAGCTATTGCTACTATTCATGGAAGAGTATTTCTTCACTAGTCCAAGACAAGTCATTACTCATGAATAGTTACGATTTACCAATTCAAGGCTACCAAGGAAAAACACCTCATTATGCTAGACCAAGCTATCATGGAGAGCATCCACCCATGCAAGTCCAAGCTACTCAAGAAAGGGTACTATTGCTCAATCCAAGCTATCATGATATGGTGTGGCCTCACCAAGTCAAGCTACCATGCAAAGCACTCTATTGTGCTTAGTTCAAGCTAACCATTGAAAGGGTACTATTTCTCAATCCAAGGCTATCCATGAGATCTACTAACTCAAGCTACCTGCATGGTCTTGTGTTACCAAGTCAAGCTATTCATGAAAGAACATCTCATTATGCTAATTCAATCTAAGTCTTATCTATCATAATTCATAGATTCTTTGATTTATTTTAGGTGAGAAAGACTTTCAACCTAGAATCATTTTATGTGAGGAAACCTTTCATATTCATGCATTCATACATTCATAGGGTAGATCATGTGGGTAAATCCTTCCACAAAAATTCTATCTACAAATCAACAATCCTCATAGTATAAGCTTTACTCTCGAAGCCCTAATAATCATCATTCATCATATAAGTTTTACTCTAAAAGTTCTACTAATCATCATTCATCATACGTACCTTAGTCTCAAGACAATCCTAATCTCAAAGCCTACAAGTCATAATTCATCATATATATTTTGATTTCAATCAATTCATATCTATATGCTTTACTCTCAAGCAATTCATGTCTATATGCTTTATTCTCAAGCAATATACAATGTATCTCTCTATCCTAGAAGAACACATCTAAATCCTCGATTTCCCCTTTTATGGCATAAAACCCACTTACATCAATTTCATCTTTCTAGACATGGGTTATGCATGGGTACATGTAAATTCATCCTAAAAACATGTAATTCTATCAATTCAATTATAAACAATCATAACCCACTCAATTGGATCAAAACCCATAACATTAGAAGAAACCCTAACTAGAATTGGGGAATTCTTCTTCTAAATTGGGGAAATCAGGGGGCTCCATGGATGAAAGGATTCCATGGATGAAAACCCATCATACCTTGATTAAAAATCCCACAAATTCTTGAGGATTGGAGACTTGACCTTGATCCTAGCTTGAACTCTTTCTTGTTCTTCAAGTTCTAGAGAGAAAAATATTTGAGAGGAAGAGCTTGGGTTTTCTTTTGGGGTTTTAGAAATAATGACTTGAACGGTGAGTTTAAAGGGTTAAAATCACTTATATAGGTGTTCTAGACTTGGGTAAAATGATATCACTTCAATCTAATTAAAATCGGAAAATCCCAATTTACCCTCACTTGGCAGTCCACTGCCTCCTCTTCACGGAGGGCTCCACGAGTCGTGGTGCCAACCACGAGCCGTGGTCCCTCTCATGGTCATGGACCAGTGGCTAAGCCACCTTCCCCCAACCCCTAAAAAGCTAAGGCAAAACCACAACCCCTCCCACGATCCATCTAAGGCTTCACGAGCCGTGAAGTGGCTCGTGTGGAGGAGTCTAGCTTGGGCAGCCTTGAGGAGCTAATGCCTAGCCCACCACGAGACGTGGTCCTCACCACTGGTCATGGTGATGGTCATGGAAGGTGAGGCAGTGTCAAAGGAATGGTGGGTTGTCCTAGCCCTCTTCCTTGGCTTGTTACCCTCACACTAATCCCTAGTTTAACCTACTAGATTATGGGGTGTTACAATAAGTCATAAGTCATCCATGGAAATGTATCATTCATTAACCAATCCAAATTAGGTTTCATTAGGATAACTCCTTATCTTTTTATTCAATTAGGTGAGAAGACCTTTCAACCTTAGAATCCTTACTATGTGAGAAAACTTTTCACAATCATGCTTTCATGTGTTTATGAGAAAATCCTTTCAACAACACAACAGCAACACCATCATTGATACTTTACTCTCAAAGTATCCTTAGAACATTTACATAGATTTCTTCATAAATTCATGTGATTCTATAACTTCATGCTTGATTTCATAAAACACTTCTTTCATAATCAATACCCCTGATCATATGATCATAGTTTGGAAAATATGGGATTTCACGGGTTCATAGGGAAAACATCATAAATTCATGAGATTAACTCAATTCATGCATAGAAGATCATAAATTAATCAATTAAATCAATAATTAAAATAACACATAACATAGATGAAAAACCCTAACTCAATTGGGGATTTCTACTTTGAAAATTGGAGAAATTGGGAACTCCATGGATGGAAGGAATCATATCTCAAAGCCAAATGTTTGTCTTCAATGGTGAAAATGGAGGCTTGCCTTGAAACCCTAGATTGAACCCTTCTTCTTCTTCAAGTTTCTAAAGAGAGAAATATTTTGGGGGAAGAGATTTGATCTTTTTTTTTATTCTTGAGAGAATGGTTTTAAAGTTGGGGAAATTTGGGGGGAAATGCTTATATAGGTCTTTAGATGAAGGGAAAAATGATGTAGTATAGAATTAAAATAATCTGAAAAGACTTTTAAGACCCTGACTTAAAAACTGAAAATAACTCACGCTGGAGCTCGCCAAAGGCCACTCGGCGACTCGCCAAGTGAGCCTTTAGCTCACCAAAATTTACACTAAGTGACTCTTGGATGAAGTCAATTAGGCGATGGAGAGGGCACTTTGGCGACACGCCAAACGAAACGATGAGCTCGACTTAGCTCGCCTAAAGTTCCAGAACACTGGACGCTGAAATCAGGCCAAAAGGCGAGAGGGCAGGGTTCCACTTGGTGGATCGCCAAGTGATTCAACATTCACACCCTACTTCACCGAGTTGGCTAAGGAAATGAATATTTTCCCTTCTCTAAATCCGAGGTGTTACATTATCTTCCCCTTGGGAACATTCGTCCTCGAATGAGATTCTAGGCATATTTCAAAAGAAAAGACTCAAGACTAGTAGCTTATCATGCGTGCAATCATATAAATGCACTTATCCAATGAGGAAACATCAACTCCAAGCTACAACACATTCATCTCTTCATAT
Source organism: Solanum lignicaule (assembly GCA_029582545.1). Classification (NCBI taxonomy): domain Eukaryota; kingdom Viridiplantae; phylum Streptophyta; class Magnoliopsida; order Solanales; family Solanaceae; genus Solanum; species Solanum lignicaule. The sequence goes on from JAJOOF010002162.1 coordinate 6,438, forward strand.
CATGAAATTTATATGCAACTCATACTTTCAATGCATATATCTGAGGAGGAAACATCAACTCCAAGCTAAAGCATGTTCAAAACATCATATCATATAGGTCATATGCCATTTATACTCAAATGAACATAAACAAGTAGAAATCAATCAAGTTGACTCATTTTCTATCAAAACTTAAGCTTTTCATGAACATGCATAATAAGGAAATTATGGAAACATCTAAACCACACATGACACCAAAATAGTGAACCATGAGGAACTCAATACCTCAAGCTAGAGTAAGAGTAGAAGGAAAGAAATGAGGATATCGGGACATCATATCGGCCTCGACCTCCCAAGTATTACCCTCAACTAAATGAATCTTCCATAACACTCTCACGGAAGCAACTTTTTTGTTTCTCAACTTCTTTACTTGCCGGTCTAAAATCTCAATCGAAATTTCTTCATAAGAAGGATTCTCCTGAACCCTCTAAAGGAACTATAGATGTCAGATCTCCAATACATTTCTTTAACATAGAGACATGGAGAATTGGATACACCGATGCCAATTCATTTGTCAAATCAAGTTCATAAGCAACCTTACCAACACGCCTTAAAATCTGATATGGGCCTACAAAATGGGGACTAAGCTTCCCTTTCTTACCAAACCTCATTGCACCCTTCATGTGAGAGATTTTCAAGTAAACCCAATCATGCACATCAAATTCAAGATCTCTTCTTCTAACATCGGCATATGACTTTTGTCGACTTTGAGTCGTTTTCAACCTTTCTCTAATAAGTTGAACTTTCTCCATAGCCTCTTGTACCAATTCAATACCTATTAGGGCCACCTCACCCACCTCAAACCAACCTATAGGAGATCTACACCTCCTTCTATACAATGCCTCAAATGGAACCATACCAATACTCGAGTGATAGCTATTGTTATAAAAAAAACTCAATTAACGAAAAATGGTCATCCCAATTACCCTTAAAATCAATCATACAAGCTCTCAACATGTCTTCCAAAGTTTAGATAGTACACTCCACTTGCCCATCGGTTTAGGGATGAAAGGTCGTACTAAGCTTAACACTAGTACCAAGCCCCTTTTGGAAAGATTTCCAAAACTGAGAAGTGAATTGAATACCACGATCGGAGATAATGGATAAAGGCACTCCATGCAACTTTACCATTTCCCTCACATACAAATTAGCATAATCTTCCACCGAAGAGGAAACCTTAACGAGAATTAAATGAGACGATTTCGTTATCTGATCTACTATAACCTAAATCGAGTCATGTTGTCGCCGAGTACGTGGCAACCCTACTATGAAGTCCATATTCAAATATTCCCACTTCCAAGTTGGAATACCAATGTCTTGGGACAAACCTCTCGGTTTTTTATGTTCAACTTTCACTTGTTGGAAATTAGGACATTTAGCCACAAATTCCGCAATATCCTTCGTCATCCCATTCCACCAATAGATCTCCCACTATTCACGGTACATCTTGGTGGCTCCCGGGTGAATGGAATACCGAGAACTATGGGCTTCTGACAAGATATGTTCCCCAAGTCATCAACATTAGGAATACACAACCGACCTTGATATCTAAGCTCACCATCTCCCTCTTGGGAGAAAGCCTCAACGACCTTCTTAAGTACCATTTTTTTTCAATTCAACCAATATTGGATAAAAACCTTGCTTGGCTTTCACATCCGCCACAAAAGACGATTTTGAACCACTGTGAACCATAACACCACCCATGGTAGAGTCCACTAATTGGACACCCAACCGGGCCAATCTATGAACATCTCAAACCAAGTCTTTCTTTTCCTCTTCAATATGAGCAACACTACCCATAGATAAATGACTAAGAGCATCTGTCACCATATTCGTCTTACCGGGTGATAGAGAATAATCATATTATAATCTTTTAATAATTCAAGCCACTTTCTTTGGCGAAGATTTAGATCCTTATGACTAAACACATATTGCAAACTATTATGGTCGGTTAAAACATCCACATAAACACCATACAAATAATGCCTCCAAATCTTTAAGGCAAAAACAACTGCCGCTAAATCAAGGTCATGGGTAGGATAATTTTTCTCATGAATCTTAAGTTGCCTTGAAGCATAGGCAATAACTTTCCTATTTTGCATAAGCACACATCCTAGCCCAATTCTTGAGGCATCACAATAAACCACAAATCCATCCGTTCCTTCCAATAAAGTCAACACCGGAGCGGAAGTAAGTCTATCCTTTAATTCTTGAAAACTTTCTTCACATGCTTCGGACCATATGTACTTAGCCTTCTTTTGAGTCAAAGTCGTCTAAGGAGAGGCAATAGAAGAAAATCCCTCAACAAACCTTCTGTAGTAACCGGCTAAACCCAAGAAGCTTCTAATATCCGAAAGGGATAGAGGTCTAGGCCAACTCTTGATTGCATCCGTCTTAATAGGATCTACCTCGATACCCTTGCTTGAAACAATATGACCAAGAAAAGCTACAGACCTTAGCCAAAACTTACATTTACTAAACTTTGCAAAAAGTTATTGGTCCTTGAGAATTTTGCAACACAATCCTCAAGTGATTAATATGCTCATCCTCACTTCTCGAATAGATCAATATATCATCAATGAACACAATCACAAACCTGTAAAGATATTGTCTAAACACTCTATTCATCAAATCCATAAATGTCGCCGGGGCATTAGTCAAACCAAACGACATCACAAAAAACTCGTAATGACCATACCGAGTTTGAAAATTCATCTTTGGAATGTCATCTTCTTTCACCCTCAATTGATGATAACCCGATCGAAGATCAATCTTAGAGAAGTAACTTGCCTCTTGGAGTTGGTCAAACAAATCATCAATCCTTGGAAGAGGATACCTATTCTTAATGGTCACCTTGTTCAACTGACGATAGTAAATACACATACGAAGAAAACCATCTTTCTTTCTAACAAACAAAACTGGGCACCCCATGGGGATATACTTGGTCGAATGAAGCCCTTATCCAACAAATCTTTCAATTGCTCTTTCAATTCCTTAAGTTCTGCCGGAGTCATTCTATAATGAGTAATAGAGATAGGTTCCATATCTGGGAAAAGGTCAATACCGAAGTCTATTTCCCTTTCGGGAGGAACACCGAGTAAATCATCTGGGAACACTTCCGAAAACTCATTCACAACGGAGACCGACTCAAGAGTAGGGGTTTCAGAATCTATATCTCTCACCCTAAATAGATGGTACATGAAACCTTTAGAAATCATCTTTCTAGCTTTAAGACAAGAGACAAATTGACCCTTAGGCATAGAATTTCCCCCCTTCCACTCTAGGACAGGCTCATTCAGAAACTGAAACTTGACTACACGAATTCTATAATCAATAGAAGTATAACAAGAGTGCAGCCAATCCATACCAAAGATAACATCAAAATCTAGCATATCAAGCTCTACCAAGTCAACAAGAGTAACTCTATGGGGTAAGGAAACGGGACACTTTCTATAGACCCTCTTAGCCACAATAGAATCACCAACAGGAGTAGAGACAGAAAAAGGATCTAACAACACATCCGGAATAACATTAAACCTCATAGCCACATATGTCATCACAAAAGACAAGGTAGCATCGGGATCAAGTAAAGCATAAACATCAAATTGGAAGACTTTCAACATACAGGTGACCATATCGGGAGAACCCTCTTGCTCACCGCGAATCTGAAGTGCATAAAATCGGTTTTGCTTGGAAGCATTGGAAACCAAGCCACTAGGAGGAGCTTGCTTGCCTTCTCTTCCTTTAGTCATAAGTATTGGGCAATCCCTCATCTTGTTCCCAATTTTACCACAACTGAAGCAACCATCCATGCCGGCTAAGCATTTACCCTCATGTTTCTTTCCACACCTAGTACAAGTAGTCATAGGCAATGAAGACCCACTACCATTCCCTCTTTGAGGCATCGGGTTAGACACTCTATATTTGTTGAACTTAGAAGGATCATTGGAGGAACCTTGACCGAAAAACCTTTGTCAAAATCTAGGACACCCACGTCCATCGGACCTTGCATGAGAGAAATTACCATCACAGATTTTTGCCCTCTTTGTCTCTCTAAATATTTCCTTAACTTTCTCCTCTTCGATATGTTGTGCATAAACTATGAGACGGGAGATGTTCATGTCATTGATGATCATGGAGGTACGACACTCTTTAACCACCATTTCGGACGCACCCGAAACGAACTTACTCATCATTGCCCTATGATCGACAACCATTGTAGGGGCATATTTAGACAATTGTGTGAACTTCAAAGAATATTCCCTCACACTCACACTTCATTAACGAAGATTAATGAACTCAAACACCTTTATTTCCCTCATCTCAAGGAGAAAGAACCTATCAAGAAAGGCAACCTTAAACTTATCCCAATCAAGAGCACCCGCATCTTCCGATCTCTTTTTTCTATTGGTTATACCATACTTGAGCAACACCCTTAAGTTGATAGGCAGCCAAATCCACCTATTTCACCGGCGTCACTCCCATTATCATCAATACCTTGTAGACCTCATCGATGAACTCTTGAGAATCTTCCTCAATCTTAAAACCGTGGAAATCCTGAGGGTTCATCCTAATGAAGTCCCTTACTCTAGATGCCGACGTACCTACATTTGAGTTCACGGGAACCACAACCTCCCTATTGTCTTGGGTCGTCAAGGCTTGAGCCAATACTTGAAAAGCAGCCCTAAACTCCGCATTAGTCACTTGTTCTGCCAAAGGGTCGACCGGAGCTTGAGAAGCTTAAAGAGGAACTTTTTGTTCCCAATTCTTCTTCACATTCCTTCTAGCATAAGCTCTTCAACTAGCCATGTCCTGTAGAGCATCAAATAAGGATTAGGAGAGAGACCTTATAGAGTAAAACTCTATCGCACGAATTTAGTGTAATGAAAGAAGTGGAGTTTTCTAAACATCTTGTAGCCTCTCATTCATAAATGTGGCGCACTACACACTCATGAACAAGACTCTACTTAACGTGGCTTATGATACATCCTAGGACTATTCTAAACCTTGTGCTTTGATTACCAAGTTTATCACGACTCAAGGGTACACCTAGATGTAACATAGTGTAAAGGACCCCAAGAGGCCCCATACAAGCCATTTAGCATTCATAACTGTTGTTTGCGTAATCAAGACACAACTTCCAATTCGAGTGTCTACGATCATACAATAGTAAAGTTACCCAACCAAGGGTTGGGGTCGAGTCCCAAGGGAGTGGTTTTGAGAATTAATAGAAAAATAAAATTTAGTTCTTATTAGTCATAGATATAGACATTATTGAATATAAACATACTAAATCTAAAGGGGATGACGCAAGCGTCAATTATCAATGGGGGTTTTTGTATTAATTAACAACTACAAACAACGAAAATATATGAAAACTAGATAGAGAGACGGGATTCTTGGGATGTGATAGGACTACGGGATAAACTAAACTGTCGGGTAAATGCTTTTGATAGTAAATTGTTGAGTATTTGTGACTAGGCTAGACTATAGTGGGGGTAAATTCTCTCTCGAGCAACTTACCCCAAATCGACTCGGTTTCTCTCGAACACCGAGTTGCCGCTTTAAGCACAGCCTCCGTCTTAGCCCATTCACTCTCTCCAGCTGAATGTGTGGGAGAAGGACTAGAATTCACTCTCTCGAGCTAAACAAATGTCGACCCAATACCACCGGCTATCAATTTAGTAGTCTTAGTTTTACGACCTCTCTCTCGAGCAAGCTGAAAACACTAAGATGAAATCGTATTTGCAACTACAACTCCATTAAGTTCATACACAAGTACCAAAAGAAATCACATTTAAACAACAAATAAACCATCAACAAGCAAGACCCAGCAGATAATCTAACCCATATTCACAAAATCACACCCCAAGAATTGGGGTTTTAGCTAGACATGTAAAAGAGATAAATTTATACCAATATCAGTTTCCATCAACTAGGTATGAAGGATTAAGTCTTAAAACACGTCAAGAGTGAAGAATCTTCGAGACCCAAGTCCAATTTCTTGGAGTTGAAACCCTTTGAATTTTCAAGGTCTTAGAACAAAGTCTCCAAAACCCTCTAAAACTTAGACTCTCTCAAAAACTGTAAAAAGTTCTAATAATAATAGTGATATGATGCTAAGCTAGAAATTTAAACAAGTGTTTATAGTGTTTGAAAATGTGATGCGAAAGACCCTTTGGCAAAGTTAGTCGGAATCGCCGATACATTCGGCGATTCGCCGTTTGGTCGATTTCATTGCCTTCATGCTTTAGCCTTTAGCCTCTTCGCGTTTTGAGTCATTGGGCGATATGGTACTGCTTCGCGGAACTGTTCGGCGACACGCCGACTGCTCCATTTCATCGCCAACTTGACCTTTTCCTTCAGGGCTCAGGGCACTGGAAGAAAAGGCAATCTCCAGGCCGATCGACGACTCGCCAATTGGGCTCGGCGTTCTTCAGGCCTTCATTTCTTCGTTCTTTTCAGCCTCCTTGTTTCTTCTTGCCAAGTAGTGTCCATGCTTTGCCTCAAACTCCAAATACCTGAAACTTAAGGATTTTCATCAAATATTGAAACAAAATATGCATTTGAGGACACTAATTCTATCAAAATATAGCCCTAAATGAGTCCAAATTGTGGACTCATCAACACCCCAACTTAAACTTTTGCTTGTCCTCAAGCAACTCGAGTTTAGCTGTTCAAAAAAGGTGTCTCAAATAGTGCTACACAAGAATCAATCATGAATGCACATAGCAAGACTCACTTTACTCATGCAAAGATCAATTGTGCACTCAAAGATTCAAGGTGTGACTCACCAATATCGAAGAATCTCATGCTCACAATACTTGCTTCAAATGCAAGTTCAAGATAAACAAAAGTGTTCAAATGCCATCACACAAAGAATGATTCCATATTCACACAATGGTTCACAGTTTAAAGCTTCGAAATCAAATGCAACGCTCATACTCACAAAGATGAACACAATGCATAATTTCACCCATAGGTTTGTCCGTATTTTCCAATCAACACTTGCTTCAGCTCACTCAAGATCACAAAGGTCTTTCAAGGCTTGTAATGGGGCTGAGTGCAAAGGTATGGTCATTTAGGCTCAGTGGCTATAGTCCTCATGAAACAAAGGTTGAATAACACTCCATTTCATCTTCTTTCATCATTCTCATTTATGCTTACAAGTAGTCCTATTATTCACTTCCACAACTTTTTCATTTTTTTAATTTTATTTTTGTATGGAGGGGTTCCATTTTTCACAAAATCATGGGTAGAAGGGACTTTCTTGTATTTCTTGATTTGCCTTCTCTTTTCACCACACCCCAACTTAGGCTTTTGGCCTAAGTTGGCTATTCAAACAAACCACAACTTCATGAGGATTATGGGTGATGGATAAAGAAAGGTCATTGTTTTCATCAAGTTTCTTCCAAAGAAAGGTAAGGCTCAGGGGATGTTCAAAAGAGGTTCACACACACTCACAAGGTAGGCCACAAAAGAGGTATATGTCCAATTGGCTCACACTTTTCGAAGTTGCCTAAGATCATATCAAAAGATAGTCTTACTTAGTCGATCGGACCAACGGGGAAAATTCTAGGTGTTGTCATGCATGGTTCACAGTAAGCTCATCACACAAGGCATCGATAGTAAAGTCAAACAAGACTTCACACTTTCGCTAGTGTGCAACGATCATCACAAGAGACTCGATTTAATAATTCACTAGTCACAACGAGATGCAAAGAGTTCACATATTTTCTATGCAACTTCATTTGGCCTCATCGTAGCCGCATATTCATGTTTGTTCGATTATGAGCATTATTTAAGTCATCTGTATTGATCAAAACCGATACTCAAATTTGCGAAAGAGCGACCATATTCAACACATACAAGAGGTGGCAATATTTTTTCGAAAGGGTCAAAATCATTTGCAAAAATTCTTTGCAATATAAAGCAAAAGAAGCCACAAGCTCAAACCTTCCACGAAAGCAGTATAAGACACAAATTTAAACACAACAACCCAAAATTTATAAAAAAGACATGAACATCAATATTCACACAAAAGGTGGGCCTCACCCCACCATAAATAAAAAACTATTTGTCCTCAAATACAAATGAAGTAAAGTATCCAAAAAGTGAAAGAAAGTAAGACAAAGAGGGAGGTAAAGAAGGGATCCTGTTTATGCAGTCTCTCCATCTTTCTGGGCATCAGTGCCCGAGGTCACCTCAGGGGCACAACAGTGCATGATTCACCAAGGTCTGTTCAGTGTGACTCTGCCAGAAAGACATGCACCGCTCTGCAAAATCCCCTGGCCCATGAAGGAATATTAGGGTCCAGGGTAATGGTTTTCCTGGCAGAAGTGGGTCTCTTGCCCTTTTTTCCCATTAGGTGTGGTAGTTTCGAAGCTTTTCCTTGCGACATAATTGCATCCTCATTTATCGCATTCCCTTTGGACTTCTCCTGATATGGAGTTTTTCTTTCAACAACTTTAGATTTAGTCATGTCTGCGAAATCTCGAAGAGAAGTTAGAGAAGCTTAAACAAAAGGGCATCAGAACAATTTCAGACAGACTCGCCAAATTTTTTGGGCGAGCTAGATCAAGCTCGCCAAAGGGATTAGCTCAAAAAATGTAGCAAATAGGCTATGGGAAAACCACTCGGTGTGTCGTCGTTAGCTGTCGGTGAACAAGGAAAAGCTCGCCGAAATTTCCAGTCCACAAAGATTAAGGGGTGCAGATAAAAGGGAGAAAGAAAAGACTTTCGGCAAGTCGTCGAATGCTTTTGGCGACATCATCTTCTCGCCGAAAGTTACAAAATCAATCATCAAATAAAGCACAGAATCAAAAGCGAGATGGAGACATTAGGCGAACCGTCGAGTGGTTCGGCGAGCTTGACCCAGCTCGTTAAACGGTCCAACATGCTTATTTTCAACCCAACTTCTCGAATTCAACCCTGTAACCCACGAAAACAAAATCAAAGCACGCGCCAATATAATTAAGGTAGGACCCATAACATCAAAACACAACCCCTCGAATTTTAATCCAGTTTAAGGCATGCAATTTCGGGAACTCAACAGTTACAACTACTCGAGCAAGATTATCAAATTGAATCATGCATGTAAACAATCTACTCATATCAGGCAGGATCAGAACACTTCAACAAGATCAGGCTATTGCAAATGAGTATAAATTTTGATAAAATAAACTCGGGTCAAGGAAAACCAACCTTTGGTGTCGACAAAGAGAAGATTGAAATGTTAGGCGGTAAGGTAATCCAATCCCGAGCACAAATCAAAACTAATAATACTCTAAAAATGCAAGAAATATAGAACTAGGGTGCAGGTGTGAGTTTGGGCAGATAAAAAGTGAGAGAGAGTGAATGAGTTTGCAACTTTTAAACCTTTGGCTTGCAAAATCGTCTAGTTTTCCCCCAGTTGGCGACATTAGTTGAGCTAACCTATCCTCTCAGCGTTTCGCCTAGTGTTCACTTGCCTCGTCGAGTTTTACAGAACCTTCAGTGAGCATGGGGTTCTCAACGGCGGTTTCCATTGAGATCGCCGACATAGTCGGCGATTCGCCAATGATTTTCGAGGCTCGCCGAGTTTACAGACTCCAAATTGAAGATGTCTTGAGCCAAATAGCGGATTAGGTCGGAGTCGCCGACCTCTTCGATGACTCGCCGACTATAACTGTTGCTCGCCACCCTGCACTTTTTCGAACACTTTCTGCACTTCAACCTGTTCAAACAACACACCATTATTTTACCAAAACACAAATAGAAAGCAATAAAGAGTTTTGGGTTGCCTCCCAAACAATGTCTTCTTTAACGTCGTGGCACGACGCAAGTTAACACCTAGTCCTAATCTTCGGAGTCGGCCATGGTGTAACTAGGTGACTTCTCGGCAATCGATGGATAGCAACCTGATATTAATTGGTTTATCTGGGCATCCTATAGTTGAATTACCATGGAATTGGAGGTTGTCGTTTGATTCAGCATTTCGATGTTCTCTTTTATCTCTTTCAACACCTTATCTTGTTCTTTGATCTTGTGTTGACTGAGTGAGAGGACTTCGTCATTTTGTCCACCCCCCTGCTTCTTCCCCTTTTTACACTCGCGAAGGGAGAAGTGCTTGTCATTTTTCATGGACTGTGCCTCTAATTCCATGACTCTTTTGGATAAGAAATTCACTTGAGTCACCAATACATCCCATTCTTGTTGCTTTTTGATTTTCTTATTTGTTTCAACCATGCTATTAAGGAGTTTGGCCACTTCTTCGTAGGGTTGGTGTAGCAAACCACCAGTGAAAAGTTGGCTAGTGGTACTTCTATTTTCGGGTCTAAGACCGCTATAGAAGAACTCTAGTAGCACTTTATCGGTCATCCCATGAGTTGGGCATGGTTGAAGCACTGTTTGAAATTTCCGCCGCATATTTTGAATGGTCTTATCCCCTACTTGCTTGAACGTTAGGAGATTGTCCCTAAGATTCAACAATTTCAGGTGAGGGTGATCCATTTGATATCCATAGCTTTCGTTCTCACTCATTTTTCCTGAAATAGTCACACAACCAACAAAACAAAACTAGAATTTAAGTAAGTAGAACTACAACTAAGAAGAACAAAAAAATTTTACTTAACTACAAATTCTCAATTAACACCACTCCCCGGAAGCGGTGCCATTTTGATGTTTGCGTATTCAAGACACAACTTCCAATTCGAGTGTCTACGATTGTACAATATTAAAGTAACTCAACCAAGGGTTGGGGTCGAGTCCCAAGGGAGTGGTTTTGAGAATTAATAGAAAAATAAAATTTAGTTCTTATTAGTCATAACTATAGACATTATTGAATATAAACATACTAAATCTAAAGAGGGTAACGCAAGCGTCAATTATAAATGGGGGGTTTTGTATTAATTAACAACTACAAACAACAAAAATATACGAAACCTAGATAGAGAGACGAGATTTTTGGGATGTGATAGGAATACGGGATAAACTAAACTATTGGGTACATGCTTTTGATAGTAAATTGTTGAGTATTTGTGACTAGGCTAGACTATAGTGGGGGTAAATTCTCTCTCGAGCAACTTACCCTGAATCGACTCGATTTCTCTCGAACACTGAGTTGCCACTTTAAGCACAGCCTCCGCCTTAGCCCATTCACTCTCTCCAGCTGAATGTGTAGGAGAAGGACTAGAATTCACTCTCTCGAGTTGAACCCATGTCGACCCAATACCACCGGCTATCAATTTAGTAGTCTTAGTTTTATGACCTCTCTCTCTCGAGCAAGCTGAAAACACTAAGATGAAATCGTATTTGCAACTACAACTCCATTAAGTTCATACACAACTACAAACAAAATCACATTTAAACAACAAATAAACCATCAACAAGCAAGACCCAGCAGATAATCTAACCCATATTCACGAAATCACACCCTAAGAATTGGGGTTTCAGCTAGACATGTAAAAGAGATAAAAATTTATATCAATATCAGTTTCCATCAACTAGGTATGAAGGATTACGTCTTAAAACATGTCAACAGTAAAGAATCTTCGAGACCCAAGTCCAATTTCTTGGAGTTGAAACCCTTTGAATCTTCAAGGTCTTAGAACAAAGTCTTCAAAACCCTCTAAAACTTAGACTCTCTCAACAACTGTAAAAATTTCTAATAATAATAGTGATATGATGCTAAGCTAGAAATTTAAACAAGTATTTATAGTGTTTGAAAATGTGCTGCGAAGGACCCTTCGACGAAATTAGTCGGGATCGTCGATACTTACTTGATCCGTCGTTTGGTCGATTTCATCGCCTTTCTACTTTAACCTTTAGCCTCTTCACATGTTGAGTCGTTGGTCGATATGGTACTGCTTCGCGAAACTGTTCGGTGACACACCGACTGCTCCATTTCATCGCCAACTTGATGTTTTCCTTCAGGGCTCAACGCACTGAAAGAAAAGGCAATCTCCAGGCCGATCGGTGACTCGCCAATTGGGCTCGACGATTTCCGATCAGTTCTTTTTAGCCGCGTTGTTCCTTCTTGCCAAGTAGTGTCCATGCTTTGCCTCAAACTCGAAACACCTGAAACTTAAGGATTTTCATCAGATATTGAGACAAAATATGCATTTGAGGACACTAACTCTATGAAAATATAGCCCTAAATGAGTCCAAATTGTGGACTCATCAATAACATAAGAAATGGAACATAAGAAATAAAAACAACATTTCAAGTCCAAAACATTTTTATAAAAGAAAGCGGAAGTCTAAACACTTGTCTCAATAGCCATCTAATACAATAGAATGAAATTGGGTCTAGCCCATACATCATGTTCAAAACTGAAAATAAGAAGAAGACTAAGAATAATGAAAGTCCGTCCTCGAAGCATGAGGACTCACCAAACCTCGGGAATCTACCAAGTCAACCTCTAACCATGAAACTGAGAACCCTGAATATCGGACCCTACATTTGGAAAAAGTATAGGCAAGAGTATGTGTTAGTACAAAACAATATACCAAGTATGATAGCCATGCATAATACATTTAAATCATGCTAAAACGGGATATTTCATGACATATAATTGACCAACCTAAAACATGACACAATAAGAGTTAGAAAACATAATTCATAAAACATGGTCAATGCAAGCTAACATCTTTAGAACCTTGAACACTTCTAAGATACTTCTTGAAGTAACCTTAGTTCATTATTAATGTGAGAAGTAGCCTTAACCTACATAGAGATCATGTAAGTTATAACATGATCCCCAGTGTCTCCCACACCAAAAAGGGTTATCTTACTTGCCAAGGTAAGGACCATGAATTTCTAGGTTAAGTTGTTCCACTAGCTAATGTCTATCTAGACAATCATCCTAAATAGGGCACATAGGTAAGGGATAAGGAGATTGCTACTAGAAACCCGGCCTCTACTAACGGGAGAGCTTTCATCTCAATATCCTCTCGGTGCTAATCATAAATCTAATGGAATAGCCATTTCTTATTTGTTCTTATTATCCATGGAAGGGCTCGTCATCTTGTCAATCCAAGCTAAGTCATAAGTCATCCGTGGAATGGTATCATTCATTAACCAATCCAAGCTAGGTTTCATTAGGATAGCTCTTTATCTTTTGATTCAATTAGGTGAGAAGACTTTTCAACCTTAGAATCCTTACTATGTGAGAAAACCTTTCACAATCATGCTTTCATGCGTTTATGAAAAAATCCTTTCAACAACACAACAACAACACCATCATTGATACTTTACTCTCAAAGCATCCTTAGAACATTTACATAGATTTCGTCATAAATTTATGTGATTTGATCACTTCATGATACTTGATTTCATAAAACACTTATTTCATAATCAAGACCTCTCATCATATGATCATAGTTTGGAAAATATGGGGATTTCATGGGTTCATAAGGGAAACATCATAAATTCGTGAGATTAACTCAATTCATGCATAGAAGATCAGAAATCAATCAATTAAATCAATAATTAAAAGAACTCACAACATAGATGAAAAACCCTAACTCAGTTGAGGATTTCTACTTTGAAAATTGGAGAAATTGGAAACTCCATGGATGGAAGGAATCCATGGATGAAAACTATCAGACCTCAAAGCCAAATGTTTATCTTCAATGGTGAAAATGGAGGCTTGCCTTGAAACCCTAGATTGAACCCTTCTTCTTCAAGTTTCTAGAGAGAGAAATATTTTGGGGGAAGAGATTTCATCTTCTTTTATATTCTTGAGAGAATGGTTTTAAAGTTGGGGAAATTTGGGGGAAAATGCTTATATACATCTTTAGATGAAGGTCAAAACGACGTAGTATAGAATTAAAATAATCTGAAAAGACTTTTAAGACCCTAACTTAAAACCCTAAAACAACTCACATTAGAGCTCGGCAAAGGCCACTCGACGACTCACCAAGTGAGCCTTTAGCTCACCGAAATTTACAGAACACTGGACGCTGAAATCAGGCCAAAAGGCGAGGGGGGTTCCACTTGGAGGATCGCCAAGTGATTCGGCGTTCACACCCTACTTTGTCGAGTTGGCTAAGGAAATGAATATTCTCTCTTCTCTGAATCTGAGGTGTTACACCATCAAAGTGAAAAGGATGGAGAAAAGAGACTATGTGTGCAAATGGTCATCTCTTAAATCCAAGAATTCACAAAATAAGGCAACCAAACAAAGCCCTTATCTCATTAAAGGTAAAATTATAAAAGAAAATATCTTCTTTATTTCCTTAGTATAAATAGTGGTTTTTCTCATTGGGTAGTAATAGTTGCATCAATGTTAGTAGTTGGAGTAAAATGCACCCACTGTTTGTTCTAGTTGCCAAATGGGCAAGAATTGTAAACTTTCATTTAGTTTGAGAAATAAAATTGAGAAGGAACCTTTATTGAAAATTCATTGTGACTTTTAGGGACATGCTCCTATTGAATCTTCTTAACATATGAAATATTATGTCGTTTTTGTAGATGATCACGCAAGATATACATGGATTTATCCACTGAAAAGGAAATCTGAATTTTTTGAGGTCTTTGTAATATTCCAGAAAATAATGGAAAAATAATTTTCTAAAGAAATTAAGATATTTCAGTGTTATGGAGGTGGTGAGTTTATCAAAATAGACTTCATCAAGCATTTGGAAGATTGTTGCATTATGAAACATATTTCATATCCTAACACACCTGAACAAAATGGAGTTTCAGAAAGAAAACATAAGCATATTGTGGAGACTGGCTTAAATCTACTACTCCATGCTAACCTACCTTTGTTTCTATGGGTTGAGGTTTTCCTCACTGCAGTGTTCCTCATTAATAGAGTTCCCTCCTCAGTCCTAAAGATGGTGACTCCATTTGTTAAGTTGTATTGAGAGCAACCTTATTATAACAGCCTAAAGGTGTTTGGGTGTCGATGTTTTCCACATATCAAGGGTAGCAACAAGTTCAGTCCAAAGACTTACCCTTGTGTGTTCACAGGGTACAACAGATTACACAAAGGATATAAATGTTATCATCCCTTTACAAGGATATAGATGTTATCAAATGATGGTCATGAGGCACAAGTTGAAAGTGTTGATCCATACAACAGTATTGAGACTCCAACTGCAAATTTCGGATCCACTAGTGGCAGTGAGGAACAAGTTGCACTTACAGGTCCAGTCAATGAGCATCATCAACCTAAAGATACTACACTTCAATCAACTATTGTAGTTGATGTACCAGTTGATCACCAACCTGACGATACTACACTCCAATCAACTACTTTAGTGGATTTACTAGTTGAGATACTTCCTACACCACAAGGGCATCATATGATCACCAGACACAAGGCGAGGGAACATCACATATCACTTGTTGCTCGCACCAATAAAGAAATTTTGCGGGAACCAAATATTACTAAAGAAGCATTAAGGTCACCTCATTGGCTTGAAACAATGCGGGAGGAAATCAATAATTTACATACTAACAAGACATGGATATTGGTGCCCAAATATCTTGGTATGAACTTGGTTGGTTCAAAATGGGTGTTTAAGACAAAATTATAGCCTGATGAAACAATAGATAGATACAAGGCCAAACTTGTCGCTAGGGGATTCTCGCAGCTCAAAGGGATAGATTTTGAAGAAACGTGTATCCCTGTGGTCAAAGCCACAACTATTAAGGTGGTTTTGTCCATTGCTATCAGCTCAAAGTGGGAATTTAGATAACTAGATGTCAAAAATGCCTTTCTACATGGTTTCCTACAAGAGGAGGTGTACATGAGTCAACCTCCTGGATTTATTGATCCAAGTATCCTCAGCATATGTCTACTTAAAAAGGCATTGTATATTCTTAAACAAGCACCAAGAGTCTGGTTTGATAGGTTTAACATGCATCTCTTACACATTGGTTTCATTTGTATTAAGGTTGACCCTTCCTTATTTACTTTGCAAACGCACAAAGGCACAATATCTCTCTTGTTATATGTGGATGATATTATTGTCACAGAAAGTAATTCATCACATGTCTTAGAGTTGGTTCTACAACTTGAGAAAGAGTTTGCTATGAAAGATCTTGGCCCTTTACACTCCTTTCTAAGAGTAGAGGTTAAGTATTTTGAAGGGGGAATTCACTTAAGTCAATGTAAGTATGTTATTGAGCTACTGGACAAGACAGAGATGACATTGGCAAAGGCTGTAGCCACTCTTTTGGCTCAAAACATGGTTTACATGAAGTTGTGGGAAGTCTTATAGATGCCTCCTTATACAAAATTATAGTAGGGAGTCTTCAGTACTTGACCCTCACAAGACCTGATATCACTCATGCTGTGAATTTAGCAAGCCAATTTATGCAAAGTCTAAACAGTGAACATCTTCAAGGGGTGAAAAGGATTCTCAAGTACATTAATGGTACTCTACACTTTGGACTCAGAATTACTTCACAATCACCATGTAGGTTTTATGGATACTCATATGTTGATTAGGGAGGTTGTACCACCACTAGGGAATCAACTACATGCTATAGCATCTACCTAGGTGCAAATTGTATTTCTTGGACTTCCAAGAAATAGATCATAGTAGCCTGATCGAATGTTGAAACTGAGTATAGAGCACTAGCCTCCATTGCAATAGAAATGACATGGATCATGTATCTACTTCATGACCTTGGGGTGTTCTTTCGATATGTTCCTACATTGTATTGTGATAACTTGAGTGCCTTGTACATGACAGTTAATCCAGTTATGCATGCTATAACCAAAAATGTTGAAATGGAATATCATTTTGTCTGTGAGAAGGTGACCAGTGGACAACTTATTACTCAGTTTGTGAGGTCTAAGGATCAACTAGCTGATATTCATACCAAAGCATTGACAAAACAGGTTTTTGTTGGGTTTCACAACATGCTAGGAGTTACAGTTTCTCCACTCACTAGCTTGAGGGGAAGTGTTGAAAAAGAAGGAAGTTGATGATTGAAGCATATCAAAGGAACATGTCCAATGAAGTTGACTGACGAGTTAGAGTTAGAGTCACACTAGGACTAGACTACTGAATCCTAAAATATGTACGACTAAGTTGATGTATCGTGTATGAGGTTAAAGTCGACTAGGATAAGGTATTTGAGTTATAGTAGTAGTACTACTCATGTATATAATATATTTGTATTGTAGTAGGACTCCTAGTATAGCTAGTATATGACTCTTCTCCTATATAAGGAACATGTAACTCAACAATTTAATCATTGATTTCTCTATACTTTACATGAAAATTCTAAAAGGAGAACACAATCTCGTGTAAGTACAAGTATATATTTGGCTATCTAGCCTAAAATTTACTGATGTTAAGTATAAAAAAAAAAACGAATAGTCAAATAGACACATGTAATCACAAAGGTTTATGTTCAATCAACCTAACTTCACGAGATTTCATTCAAACAAATTGAGTCTAACAAGTTATTAAATTGAACTCCTTCAAGTTGTGCTTTCCCTACTATCTGACGTGAATAACACATCATAATCAAATAATCAATTTCTATAACTAAACAATGATTTTTTAATTTTTTTTTTTGTCAAAAATTTTTTTGTTCCCCTTCCTCCGAGAACATAGGGGTGTTCATGGTTCGATTTGGATCGGTTATTTTTAAACCAAAATCAAACAAATTTAATCGGTATTTAAATTTCTAAAATCAAACCAAACCAAACCAAATAAAAAAAACTGTCGGTTTGGTTATTGTTGGTTTTGTTCATTTTTTTTATTTATCGATTTTAAAATACATAGTTTGTTAAGGGCATACGCATCACGATAGGCACAAACACCTAGTGCATGAACAATTTATAGAAAAGCTATTGTGGATTCAATTAAGCAATACTAGTCATAAAACAGGGGACTAAAAACTAATTAAGTTGTTAGAAATCTTATTTCTAAAAAGAGAAAAGCAATATATATATATACAGGGGCAGCTGGTAAGGGATAAAAAAAGTCCTTGGCCTTAGGCCCCCAATTTAGGGGGCCCCATTTTTTAGTTAATTAGGTAGAATTAAACTAAAAAAAATTAGAACTAAGACAACAAATGCAAACGACATTAATGAAGTGATAGATATGACAATTACTTTTTTCCTTTCCAATAAAAAGCTGTGTACTTTTTTTTAATGTACAAGTTATCTTTTTTTTTTTTACCTTATTATTTTTCTAATTTTATTTTTATATATTTTATCCTCCTCTCTTCCTCTCTTCTATTTCTTCTCTCTTTCTCTTTTCTAATCTTACATCTCTCTTATTCAAAGCTTAAGAATTTACTTGTTTTATTGATAGTTTATATTTTAAATATGGAGAAAAATATATTGCAGCAGCCCAATTCATTTTCGAAAATCAAGTCTTCATAGTTCTTGAATCCGGTAATATCAATCTAGTTTCTAATATTATTTTTGTTTTGTGTCTTATGTTTATTATTTTTTTTATTTGATATTGTAAATAGTGTTTAAAATATTTGTTAGATTTTAATATGTCAACTAGAAAATATGAATCTGGTCATTCAAAACTTAAAAGAAAAAGAAAAGTCGATAACTTGAAAGAATATGGTTAGTTTATTCCAAAGATTTGAATAAGGTATTCTGTTTTTGTTGTAAGTAATTTAATACGACCTTTAATGCAAAGAATAATAAGTTAGCTAATGAAGGTAGTAGAGATTGGAAATATCTTACTACTAAGCTTAGAACTCATGAAACAACTAACCAACATATTATTAATATGAGTTCATGGATTGATTTAGAATTTAAATTGCGTAATAATAAAACAATCGATAAAAATATTCAAGACCAAATTAATAGAGATAGAGAACATTGGAAAAACGTATTGTCAAGAATTATTTCTGTCATAAAAACTCTTGAAAAAAATAATTTGACGTTTAGGGAGAAAAATGACAAAATCTATCAAGAAAATAGCGGAAATTTCTTGAGTCTTATTGAAATGATTGCAGAATTTGATCCAATTAAGCAAGAACATATTCGACGAATCAAACATGATGAAATTCATAATCATTATCTTGGACATAATATACAAAATAAATTAATAAATTTATTGGCAAGTGAAATTAAAATCAAGATTATTGAAAACGTTATAAAAATAAAGTATTTCTCTATCATACTTGATTGCACGTCAGATTCAAGTCATCAAGACCAAATGTCTTTTATAATATGGAGTAGATATTTCGGCAATTCCAATAAATGTAACCGAATATTTCTTAGAATTCTTAAAAGTGGATGATACAAGTGGAAAAGGTATTTTTGAAGTTATTTTAGATGAAATAAAATGTATTGGACTTGATATTGATAATTTAAGAGGACAAGGATATGATAATGGGTCTAATATGAAGGGAAAACACCAAGGAGTGCAAAAAAGACTTCTTGATATAAATCCTAGATCATTTTATACACCATGTGGTTGTCATAATCTAAATTTGGTACTTTGTGATATGGTTAATTCTTGTACGAAAGCTATATCATTCTTTGGAGTGGTACAACGTATATATTCACTATTTTCTTCGTCTACTAAGCGGTGGAAAATTTTAAAAGATAGTGTACCTAGTTTAACTCTTAAATCATTGTCACAAACACGGTGGAAAAGTCGTATTGAAAGTGTTAAAGCAATAAGGTTTCAAACTCCACAAATAAGAGATGCTTTATTTAAATTAGAAGAAGTTAGTGATGATCCAAAAATTAAAAGTGAAGCTAATTGTTTAGCAATTTTTGAGCTTGAAAATTTTGAATTTTTATTGGTATGACTATTTGGTATGATATGTATTATGTGCTGTAAATTCAATTAGCAAAAGCTTACAATCAAAAGATATGCATATTGATGTCGCTATAGATCAATTAAGATGTTTAGTTTCTTTTTTTAAAACATATAGAGAAGAAGGATTAACAAGTGCTATGATTTCGGCTATGAAAATTGCATTAGAAATGAATATAGAACCTGAATTTCGTAAAAAACGTGTAATTTATAGAAAAAAACAATTTGATGAGAATGTTGATAATGAAATCACAAGATCTCTTGAAGAATCATTTAGAGTTGATTACTTCTTATACATAGTAGACCAAGCCATCTTTTCACTTCAAAATAGATTTGAACAATTTGAAGTATATGAAAATATATTTGGTTTTCTATTTAGGGGGAAAAATTGAGATCATTAAATGATGAGATTTTAAAAAAATATTGTCTTAATCTTGAATGTTCCTTAAAACATAATACTCACTCTGATATTGACGGTTTAGACTTATTTTATGAATTAAAAGTGTTAAGGGAAATCATAAAAGTAGAAGACAATACTCTAATTGAGATACTCAATAAAATAAAAAGACTTGATTCTTTTTCAAATGCTTACATTGCTTATAGAATAATGTTCATATTCCTGTAACAGTCACCTCAGCGGAAAGAAATTTTTCAAAATTAAAAATAATAAAATCTTATTTAAGATCAACAATGTCTCAAGAAAGATTAAGTGGTTTGGCTATATTATCGATTGAAAAAGAATTATTAGAAGAGATTGACTACACAAAAATTATTAACAACGTTACATCTCAGAAAGCTAGAAAAATAGATTTAAAATAAAAATATTTATAATTTTTTTAATTTTTTTTTAAGGCCTCTAGTTTAATTTTGGCCTTAGGCCACCAACGGGTTTGAGCCGCCCCTGATTAAAATATTTGTTAAATGTTTAATAATTGTATAGGAAAACCCAATTATAACAACATGGATAATAGATTCATCGATGAAGAAGGTAATAACTGAATTGCATACAATCAATGTGGGATCGACCCCCCTTTTATTAATTAAACTCTTCTCTCTTTTTTTTTAAAAAATAAAAATATATTTCCTGAAATTCATAAACTTAGAATTTTGAAATCACCTATGAAAGCAGAAGAAAATAGTTTATCATAAAAGAGTAACTCAACTACTGTAAGATAAATTAATATTGATACGTATAAGCTATGTCATGTCTAGTTTAATTTCTCCAAATTGGTATTCCATTATTTGTCCTGTAATAATTTCTATTTCTAGTTTTTACTATCATTAAGGAATCCAATTTACTTAGACAAATTTTTTATAATATCTTAGCTTTACCAAAAAAAGACATTGTTCATGTGAGGTTGTTTGGAATTAACTTGTCATAACTTTTTATTGATTGACATTGTCAAATCCTTTGGGAGTAGACACCTAATCACTATTTTTGTGTTTCAACAAGAACAAAATAAAATATTCTTATTATAAAAAAAAATGCCAACGTTTTTTCACTTAGAGGTATGTTTTTGACATTGTGTTTAAAGATATTTCAAAGATGTAAATATATTTTTAAAATTCAACAAACTCTTATAATATATTTCTTTGAGAAAAAATCCAGCTGAGAAGAGAAGAAGGAGAAAGTGGAAAGGAAAATTCGAAATTCCAATTATTATTATTTTTTTGGTTTCACCAAAATACTTGATATATAGGTAGATGCTTCAACAACCAATCGAGTCAAATTAATTTTTTTCATACAAAAACTCTTTAGCAACTATATTGATTATTTCAAAGTAGTCAAAATAATAAATAAAAAGTAAATAAAAACAAGAACACTTACTTATTAATTTTCAAAACAAACCAGTACTCCATCGCATAACCATTCATAGTAAATAAATAATATGTGTGTAGATCAAGACCAATAAGACCTACAACCAACTTCAACCCCTACTCGAGTCTGGCATTCTCTACACATTCTTGACAACCGCCTTACGTTATTACAATTTCCATTATCTCCTTCTCCGCCATTTTCATTATTACTCGAAGATGTTGTTGTTGTTGTTGCTTCTCTATGTTCTGTGACTTCCACGATTTCGACCTCCTTTCCAATCTTTCTTATTTCCTTTACAAGAAATTCTGGACGTACTGTCCCAATCACTATTAATTTTCTCTGGCCAGTTTTTATGTTTACAGAATCAATACCTATTGAACAAATAATGGTCATAACAAATTAGTTGCATGCATAACTAGCCCAAAAGAAGAAAAGGACATTTTGTTCTTCAAATTTCACAATTCAACACACAAGTTAATACTCAAATATATTATAGATAAACTCAAATTTGAAACATATCATATATCATAGAGAACAAAATACAATCATCAATTTATCAAAATCACACAAATCTAACAAACTCATTTAACATTATTTTATTTTCAATATGCACTTCAATCATGCATATATGACTGAACTACGAGTAAAAAGGGGCTGAAATTTTAGACATGTGAGTCTAAAAGTTTTTATCAAATAATTTTATTTTTTTCAAATCTAAACACCTAAATCTACTCCAAAGAAGCTCAAATTTGAAACATAAATTTTATGTATCATAAAAAAACAAAGTTTAATCATCAATTTATTAATATAACAATAAATTTAACACCCTTATTATGCCTAAAAATTGTCTAATATTGACTATTCAGGCAAAAAAAAAAGATGAATATTACTTAAATGGGACGATCAAAATAGGACACTAATCCATGAAATTTATACATAATTGGGTGACAACAACATTAAAGATAACACAACAAAATTAGTGGCTTAAAACTTTTTTTCTAGTAAGTGATTTATGTTCTTTTCTTTCTCTATAGCGTAATATCTTTAAATGACATAAAACCTTTAACTCCATGTAATAATGTTATTTTTGTTAATTATACTAATGAAAAAACAATTCAAACTAATAAGATGTTAATCATTCATTTGCAAGACAATTCATTGTAGATGTTTTATAAACATCTAGATTTTTTTTTTTTTTTTAAAAAAAAAATTGAATTCTTGTAAGACATAACTTTTTATTGCTTTTTTTTATTAACTTTTTGAATTCTTGTAAGACATATTTGTTTTGTTTTGTTTTACTAACCACTAGCTAATAGAGGTTTTTGGCCAAAAAATAAAAATAGTTATTAATATAAAGAAGTGGATGGTTTAATTCAAAATTTTAAAATATTTTATCATGAAAATAGACAAAAAAAATTATAAAGATTTTTTACCTTTTTATTTTTTCCTACTAACTTTAATATTATCTAAGAGAAATAAAATCATTAAAATCAACATCAATAAAAAAAATACCAATAAGAAAATTTGAGGCGTCTAATATTTGGAGGCCTGAAGCAAAGGTGTTATAATCTCCCCTTCAACCACTCCTAAATGAAATACCATAGCTATAAGAAAACATAAGATCTAAAGTAAACGTATCAACATGACAAATAATAAAAATAAAACAATTGTTTTTCTTTATTTTTTTTCTTTGTTAAATATGAATTACCTTCACGTCTTGAAATGGCTTGAAGAACGAATTTCTTGCACATAACACAATTGAAATTAACTTGCAGAACAGTGGTTCTAATCATATCTTGGATGATTATATATATAACCAAATCTTCAATTATTTGGTTTTTATGAAAACTAATTAAGAAGGCATTTTAATTCATGAACCTTGAGAGAAAAGACTCAAAATTAATGTTGTATCATTCTTAATCTTCAAATTAATTAGTAGACTTTGATGTGTGTGTGTGTGTATATATATAACAAATATTAATTGAGTCTTTTTTTAAAATGTTTTTGAAGAAGTGGACTTTCATTAGGGAATAAATGGTTGGCCACTTTCAAAAATGATTTAATACAAGTTCAACTAACACTATACCACTAATTAGATTTTCTACACTTGAATAATTCCTAGGTATCATTTTTTTTAAAAAAGTTTATATGAGGTAATTAATATGGATTATAGACTAAGACCAACTCAAAAGACTACTTCTTTGGCTTAGAGATCAAGATAATTATTTTGTTAATTTATAAAACATAATTTACAAAAAGTATGCAAGACCAATGACCTCAGCAAAAAGTAGACTTTAATTAATTGTTATCCAAATACTAATTAATTATATATGTTCAACTGTCAAGATTAGTAGATTAATGAACACTAGTAATTTTATCTAATTAAGTAGATTATTTTTAATTATTTGGGAATATGTAGTGGGTGGCAATTACTTAAAAAACATCATGAGGTCAAGGTAGGAATAGATTGGGATAATAAAAAAATTGATCATAGTGAAGGAAAATTTCAAACTCCAATGGATTGATTTGAAGGAGTGAAAAACTTGAATTAATTATAAGGTACCTAAACTTTTCATTTAATTTAGAGGTAACTTCCTCATTAAGCTAAAATTAACTATATGAAACAAGAATGTAGACGAGAAAAAAATTTAGTATGTTTGGTACGAGGAATATTTTTTGAAAAATAAGTTGATTTCTAATATATTTTCTCATGTTGGGTTGGTGAGTAGAAAATATTTTTGAAAAATATATTTTCTAGAGTTTGATTGGTGAATGAAAAACATTTTCCAGAAAACATCTTTATTTTTTGCTATAGAGTAGAAAATACTTTTTAGGAAAATATTTTCTGACACGAAAAAAATCCTCATAACCCATCTAGGACTCAACCTCGATATTCGAACCGAGATGTGACCATGATGACCAATTCAGAGTCTGACCCAAATTCCCAAACCGAGAGCAGACCCGAGTCTCGATTCAGGACCTGACAATCAAACTACGATCTAACTGCAACTCCGACACCCAAACATGGACACATCAACGAATCTGAGATCTGACCCCGACACTCAAATTGGGACCCGACTGAAAATCCATGACCCAGCCTCGACACCCAACACTCAATGAGAGATCCAACATTTGAATCGAGATTTGATCCCCTCTACTGCCTAAGATCTGACTTACAAACTAGGATTCACCTACTACTTCCGAACTAGGATACGACCTCAACACCCAACTCGAGATTAAACCCTGACTCTCGATCCAAAACCAAACTTTGAAATTGGGACCCAACACCAACTCCTGACCCAAGACCCTAACATCTGACCCGAAATTTGACCCTGACACAAGACCTTGACGATCGATTTAGGACCGAAATACGACACTTGACTTGGGACCCGACCTCGACACAAAACCGAACTCCAACACCTTACTTAAAACACCACCCCAACACTTCAGTCGGGAACTGACCCCGATACCCAACCCAAGATCTAACCTCGAATTCTGATTGGAGACCTGACACTCAAATCGGGATCTGACCTTGACCCAACTTGAGACCCAACTTTCAAATCACGTTCCAACCCCAACACCTGACTCAAGACCCAATCTTGACTCATAACTTAGCACTCGACTTTCAAATCCGGACTTGACCCCAACTTATGATCTGAGACCCAATTTTCAAACTAGGATCAAACTGTGACACCTGACCTGGGATCCAATTTTTTAATCGACATCCCACCTCGACGATCGATTTGGGAACCGAACCCAACACCTGACCTAGGATCTGACCTTGAATCTCGATCCGAAACTCGACTATAATACCCGAATCAAAACACTACCCCGACAAGTAAACTGGGATCCCACTTCGACTCTATACTCAGGACCCGACTTTCAAATCAAGATTTGATCTCGACTCTCAACCTGGGAACCGACTTCCAAATTGAGACCCAATTACGACGCTCAATTAAGGATATAAATTTTGAATCGGAGACTCTAGCATCCGACCCTGGCAAACTATTTGAGAACTGACTCTAACTTCTGAATCGGGACCCGACTCCAACACCCAACCTGAGATTAGACCCCGACACCCGACTCTAATGACTAATTTAGGGCCCAACCTCTACTTCCTTTTAGGAACCCGACTTCTTAATCGAATCCCAACCTTGACACCCGATTCTGACCTAAATTCTAGACACAACCTTGACTATCGATAGTGATCCAACCCCGACACTCCATTTGAGACTTGACTTCTGACTTCCGAACCCAAGACTAGACACCTGAATTGAGATCCAACTTTTGAAACATGACACAATCCTGACATTTGATGTGGGACCCGATCTCGACACCCAACTCTAGACCCGATCTTTACTCCCGATTCAGGACCTAACACCCAAATTGAGATTCAACCCTGATTTGATTAGAGACTTGGGAGTTGGGTCTCGAATCGAGGTTGGGAGTCAGGTCTTGAATTGAGAATCATAAATTGAATTTTGAATTAGTATCTGAAATCGATTTCTAAGACTTGAGTTATGGTGGAAATTTGAGGTATAAGGTTGAAAAAGAGTTTTGAAAAAATGTTTTCTTTATTTTTTTGAGGTAAGTAATTTTCCTTAAATTTGAGAAAAATAAATTGATTTAAAAAATATTTTTCAAAACATTTAAGTTAGGCAAACATAAAAAAATTGAAAAATATTTTTCAGAAAATATTTCCTTCCTACCAAACAAACTTTTAAGTTGTGCAGTAAGTATGTACAACACCTATATCTATAGGGTTATACAGAGAAACATCAAAGGTATCCACTACCAAAAGAACACTATTCTGATTGAAATTTTCCATTGAGAAATGTTCCATGGTTATTTCCATAAGTTTTTTATTGAATCAATAAGAAAAACAAAAATGTTTAGCGGCAACTTCGAGTATTTTAATGAGAATCTATTTTTTATCATGCATTTTTCCAATGAGTTGATTCGGTGGGAATGGAAGGAAAGAATCATGTTTTATAACATAAATTTCTTATTAATTCACAATCGAAAAAAATCTTTATTTCTAGTTATGGTAGGGATGGCAATGAGGCGGGGCAAATGCGGAGTGGGCGGGTTGCGTGTCTATGAGGTTTTATACGGGTCCAAACTTAATTCTATATGTTTACATATTATAAGAGTGGTAGAGCATTATTTATTAAGATAACTCCTTTAAAGTTACTAAAATATTCAAGATAGTAAATGAAAATGGTTCAATAAAAAGTAATAAGGTTTCTTTCATGCTTCCTAATTGACCTCCAAAAAATAAAATGTTAAGTCATTACCTGTTAAATTAATACAACTTAATGAGAAAATGAATTTATTTTTATGAATTTTATTTTTAGTATCAAACTTAATTAGAAAAAATAAAAAAATTATGCGGGGTGGGGTTGAAAATGAAAAAAATGTTATGCGGAACGGCTTAAAATTTTGGGAATTTTACACAAATGTCATAGTGTTAAGAACTAATTACATCTTATCCCTACTCTTTTCCAAATTACAAAAATTCCTTAAATTTGGTGGAATTCGGATACATCCCAAAACGTTCTGATATATCACGTCTCAATTTTGGATACATCACTCAACGTCCCAACATATCGCGTCTCGATTTCAAATACATCACTCAACATCTCGATACAATGCATACGTTCTGATACATCACGTAAAATGATGTATTTGAGAATTGGAGAGAGTAGAGAATATTATATTTTTTTCAAATGATAGAGAATTTCGAAAATATGATAAAATAAGTTGTATATTTAAATATTTATTCCTAAAAGATTTGCAGGTTAAGCTTAACTCACCCCGCATCCATCCCGATCCGCCCCACTGCCATCTCTAGGTAATGGTCATAAATATTTACATTTACCATTGAAAATATAGGAAAGATTATGGGGGTGCGGAGATCAGTGAGAAGATGGTGAATATATAAATATTACTATGCATAAAGATGAAGAATAATATTAGGAAAATTGTATTTGATGGATAATCACATAAATAATATATTTCAAATACTCTAATTTTGGGATAACTATTTTTGGATTATATGGTGCCTTTTTTGTTCAGTGCCTTTTCGATTCTCTTAGTAGATATATGAACAGAATAAATGTTTGAATATATTTATTTTCATTTAAAAAAATTGAGTCATACGCATGCCTACTAATGTTTATATTGAAAATTTCTTCAACTCTTACAATATAGTAGCTATTTTGACTAGTTGATTTTAAGGCAAGAATCGTGAGAGCCTTAACCCCTTCATATTACTACTACAAATTTCCTTGACGAGCGATGACCATCTCAAGGCACATCATTGTTTACTCAGAAAGAGTAACGTCTGATGTTGTCCTTGGAATAAATGTGTAACGGGTGATGCCATCCGTTGACCCTTTCGTCGAGTACTTGCATTTTTGTATGATTTCACTCCTTCAAGGTAAAGTATACTTGTTTTTTTCAGTGTTCAATTGTTGCATGCATGTTTGACTTTTCATGTGTATTCAGCTAACTTGATCATGTGTCTTGCTTATTTTTGTCCTATACAAACATGACCTACAAGCAATATCAACGAGATCTGAAAAAGCAACCCAATTGAATGTTAGAGGATCGGTATTAATTACCTGCATTTTGAATACCTTAGAGGTATCATTCATAGATCAATAAATCCACATATATTCGAGAATTTTTTTTACAAGAAATTTGTGATTTAAACCGGATCAACTTGTCAATTTCTCCTTGTAAATGAGACGAAACTTGTTTCTTTTTTCTCCTTTGGCTTTAGTTTGAGCTAAGTTGTTGATAGAGACCTAAAATTAACTACTATATATTACACACCTTACATGATTTTTGAGAGTTATTTGCATTTTCTACCCCTAACATATGTACATTTTAAAAAATTTAATCCTACTCTATATTTTCTTAATAGAGATTTTCACTCAAATATCTATATTTTCTTACAAAATATTTATTTCTTATCAATTTAAGTGTCTTAGTTTGATTGAACTGACAACACATTTGGGAAATAAGTATGTTTATTTGAATATAGTTAGTTGGGTTATATTAGGGTGTTGGGTTGTACTTTTAAAAAAACAATTTGAGTAATTTCAATAGATTTGGGGGTTTTATCCAAAGAGGGGTAATATAGTAACTTTAGAGATGTCGGATAAATGAAAGTTGAGAAGTATTTTTTACCCTTTTTTCCTTTTTGTGCATTCAAATCAAAACACAAAACAATTCCACGTGGAAAGAGGAATCGTCCATTCACTGTTCTATATAAATAGGGGAAATGATCAAAATTGTCCTTAATGTATGGGCTTTGATTCCATTTGGTCCTTAATATATGAACTTCATGGAAATGGTCCTTTATGTATCATAAATTGTGATCAATTTGGTCCTTAACCCTAAAATTAATATATATATATTTTTTTTGCCATCAAAATACACAGAATATGTAAAAGATGCGCTCATTCAAGACTTTCCTTCCGCTGTTTCCAAAAATTCCAAAAGGGCACATCAAAATTTTTTTAACCAAAAGGGCAAAATCGCTCCTGACGGAGCGATTTTCTTCTGACAAAATTGACACCGTTACTCCTTTAAAAAACATAAAAATCGCTGCCGATACAATTTTTTTTTCTTTTTTCTTTAAAATCGCTGCTGTGAATTTTTTTTTAACAACGCTGCCCCAGCAGCGTTTAAAAAATAGAAATAGCTGCTATAGTAGCCATTTTCTTAAAAAGTTTTTTAAAAAATTTATTAAAAATTCCCGAGGCGAGGACTGCTTAAAAAAATAATGGGAAATCGCTGCCACGGCAACAATTTCACTAGAAAAAATTTCCCAATTGAGCTACTTTATAATTTTTTATTGTATACTTTTTGATTGCTAGTAGCAATTGGAAAATAATAATAATAATAATTCTTACTGAAATCGCTGCCTTGGCAGTGATTATTTTTTAAAAAAAAATTAACTAAAATCGCTACACGTGGAGCGATTTCCCATTATTTTTTTAAGCAGTCCTCGCCTCGGGAATTTTTAATAAAAAAAATTTTTAACTTTTTTAAGAAAATGGCTGCTATAGCAGCTATTTCTATTTTTTAAACGCTGCTGGGGCAGCGTTGTTAAAAAAAAATTCACAGCAGCGATTTTAAAGAAAAAAGAAAATAAAATTTGGACCGGCAGCGATTTTTATGTTTTTTAAAGGAGTAACGGCGTCAATTTTGTCAGAAGAAAATCGCTCCGTCAGGAGCGATTTTGCCCTTTTGGTTAAAAAAAAATTTATGTGCCCTTTTGGAATTTTGGAAACAGGGGAAGGAAAGTCTTGAATGAGCGCATCTTTTACATATTCCGTGTATTTTGACGGCAAAAAAAAAAAAGAAATATATTAATTTTAGGGTTAAGGACCAAGTTGATCACAATTTATGATACATAAAGGACCATTTCCATCAAGTTCATATATTAAGGACCAAATGGAATCAAACTCATACATTAAGGACCATTTTGATCATTTTCTCTATATAAATAACAAGTTGTAGTGGGGTGGGTGGGAGGGGTAGTGGTGGTGTGGGTGATCAAAGTAGTAAAAAATAAATTTAATTTCTTTTAAAAAAAACAAATAAAAAATAAAAATTTCTTAGGTGTTGGGGAAAAAAATTTGAGGCATTGGAGTTGGGGGTGGGGGTGGGGTGGGCAGGTTAAATTTAAAAAGTTCTAAGTATTTTTTTCGTTGGGTTGGGGTGGGGTGGGATGGGGGATAAGGGGTGAAGAGTAATTTTTGCTTTTGAAGCTTTTAACATGATCCCTATAATAATATGGGTAAATATGGATACTCATATTACCCATTGGGTAACTCGTTTTTACCTAATAAAATATGAGTCGAGTCAAGTATTTTACCCATTTTTATTTAACTCATTTTCGATCGACTCATATTCAACTCGACCCGCTCGTTTGCCACTCCTAATAACAACCTTCGATTTGTTTTGACACAAGAATTAACATTGAAATTTTAATCATTTTGCTTCCCCTAATTCATGTATAAAATTTCAAACTGCATGGGGCAAATACTTTGTTTGGCAAAACTTTCAATTTTTGTTTATTTTAAAGTATCTTTTACAAATAGGAATGTTTTTCAAGAATATATAGCAATTTATGTTGGACTAATCAAATAAAAGAAAAACATCTTTATCAATATTAGAACAACAATAAGCGTAAGGTCAAGACACCAAAAAATACTTGGGAAAAATTACTTCTGAAAAATAATTTCCACTACTTAAAAACATGACCAAACCCCTCAATTCACTAAAACAAACTTTCAAATATTTTTAAAAAAGGCACTTTTAGCTATCGAGATGCTTGACCAAACAGTCTATAAATATGTTCTCCGAAAATAGTAGGGAGGAAAAAGACAATTTCGAGATCCCATGAATAAAGCGATAGAATCTCAAACTTTGGTGTTGAAACATCATACATGGACACACAATTGGAAATGACTTGAATGTCTATCACCTCTAACAATACACAACTTTTGTTTACATCAAAGGAAATGTCACTCTGAGTAAGTACCTTCTTTACAGTGCTTGTAAGTAACATGTTCACATCATCTGAAAATCAATTCTTTCAAATAAACATTGTGATCACTTCACAACAGTCTTGATTTGCACTGTTTATCTTAATGCCCTTCATCCATGGGATCACTTCTGTTACACGTTTGAGATCTTAAATCCTTCTCATCCTGCCTTGATTCATTGGATCCTGATGCCTTGGAAACAGAATCTTCTAGGGCCTCGAGAAAAGATGGAACCGTCAACTTATCTGCAGCAATGATGTATGAAAATTAACCAATTTTAAAACTAAAACAACACAGATAATTAAGTTGATGAAGCATATGATCTAGTGCATCAGAAATGAATGAGAAACAAAGTTCTGGTACCAAATCAGTAAGGGCCACAAACAGAGGTATAACCAGCTGAACTAGATAAACAGAGTTACACTTCACATGAGCCGCAGCTCAAGCTGCCAAAAGGCAAAGGTTTCATACTTCACCCACTTATAATTTGTTGAAATTGTTGCACGGAGAAGAATCTTCCATTAAAGAAAAGGTCAATATTTTTTAATGAAAGCAATTCATGTATACATACAGGTCAGTGATTATAAGCATCATCTCACAAGCAAACTTGCTTAAGTTTTAAAAGAGATGAAAGAAAGTAGGCAAAATATCGAGCATATAAAATAATTAACCATTAGAAATTAGTGTGTTTCATTCCTTTCAGCTTGAGATGAATTATCAAACAATGCTTTGCTTACATTGACTTGGATCAATTCCAAACTGAGTCAGATCTATTTGTCCAGTTCGAAGAACCTGCAGTGAGAAGAGAGTCAAATTTACAGACATAACCTGCAAGCATACCTAAAAAGCTGAATGAAAAAATGAGATTTTGATGACTCACATAAGTAAATGAATCTAACTGCTGACGGAACGGAGGACTCTGTAGCAATTCCATTAATTCATATGGTGTCCAATGACCCTGCAAACATAAGAATTTTCAAGATAACATCAGCACTGTAATCCTTGTAGTTTGCATACCAGGGGCCAATTTTTTACCTCTGGCAAGTGTGAAGCTAGTTGTTCTTCTATTGGTATTTCCTCGATCAGTGGTAATATGAGCTCAGGCCTCAAAATATCTCCCAATCCCAATCCTGATACAGCAGCAAGATACGAAGTTAAAGTAAATGGTGTATATGCTATATTTTTTGTATTACATGAATGTCCAGATCTTGGTTTCATTCAAGTGAAAAAGAATATTGTTATACTCAAACCCTAGATGTTGTTCTCCAATTGCAAGGATAAAGAAAATGAAAAAGATTGGAAAGGAGAACCTGTAGGGAAATAAAGCACTAACAAAGGAGCACGACAGTGTAATAGCGAAAGGATAACCAAGTCTAAATTTTCCCTTCTATTTGAATCAAGAGGAGACAAACAAATTCAAGCACAAACAACATTTTGGGCAGCAAGTATATCAGCAAACTGAATATGACAAGACAAAACTAAATCAAACCAAACGAGACACCTAGATTTTACATGGAAAACCTCTTCATAGTGGAAACCACAGGACCAAAGCTCCACTATAATCAACAAGAGTTGCAATATGTTCTCCAAAATGGCCACCAAAGAAAAGTCAAACGATGAGTAACAATAACTAAAAGATAGCACCAAAGAACTTGAGAAATAGAGTAAAATCACCAAAACACATATATTGTGCACGAGCTGAAATCTGGTGCTATGGGACTCCAAATCCACCTCTGTCAGTTCCCAATCAAAGATTAAGATAAAATGAACAAGCTGCCCAAATATCAACTCAATCGGACAAGGAATGAAGCGGGAATCACAATTTGAAATTGGCTGCTAGGGCTGAAAGATTTTGGCAAAAATCTACACTCACTTTTCTCTATATGGTTGCTAATCTCTATCTCTTGTATATGTGGAAATAAGACAATTAAAGAGGTCTTACATATGCACTATATAGTGTGCTTATGGGCAAAAGTGGGCTGGTCCAAATTGGACTTTTATTTATCCACATAGCCGAAGACCCTGC
Organism: Solanum lignicaule; assembly: GCA_029582545.1. Classification (NCBI taxonomy): domain Eukaryota; kingdom Viridiplantae; phylum Streptophyta; class Magnoliopsida; order Solanales; family Solanaceae; genus Solanum; species Solanum lignicaule. The sequence continues at coordinate 39,634 of JAJOOF010002162.1, forward strand.
TCTATACAATATTTTATCAAAAGGACCAATATATTCACCACCATTATTTGAGCAGATGCATTTCAGTTTCTTTCCCATCTGTCTCTCACCAAGGTCTGGAAATTCTTGAACACATCAAGTACTTGATCCTTGGACTTCAAAGAAAATACTCGGAGTTTGCAAGAATGATCTCATCAATAAAAGTCACAAAGTAAAGTGCACCACCATGAGACCTTATCTTAAAAGGACCACACAAATCAGAATGCATCAACACCAACAAATCAAGCTTTCTTGAAGATGGTTATTATACTCAAAATGACCAATATGATATTAATGCTCCAGTGCAAGATGATGTGGTTGGCCAACAACCAACTGTTATTGATGCTCCAGAGAGTTCTCTGGAAGATCTACAAGAGAGAAAATACCTTCATCTTGTTATTCTGCAAATGAGTATGTACTCTTCACTAATGGGGGAGAACCTGAGAGTCTTAACGAGGCCATGGAAAGTGAAGAAAAAGAAAGATGGTTTGATGCTATGGGAGATGAGATTAAATCTTTACATAATAATCACACACTACCTAAAGACAAAAAAGCTTAGAAAAATAGGTGGGTCTTCAGGGTGACACATGAAGATGGCCACCCAGTTCCACGATACAAGGCTAGATTAGTTGTGAAGGGATTTATCCAAAAAAAGGGAGTTGATTTTGATGAGATATTTCTCTCCAGTTGTGAAGATATCATCTATTTGTATGGTTCTAGGCTTAGCTGCAAATCTGGATTTAGAGGTTGAGCAAATGAATGTTAAAACTACTTTACTCCATGGTGACTTAGATGAAGAAATTATATGGAGCATCTATAAGGCTTTGAAGTTGAGGGAAAAGGGAATTATGTTTGCAAATTGAACAAGAGCTTGTATGGTCTAAAACAAACTCCCAAGCAGTGGGTACACGAAGTTTGGTTCTTTTATGAGTCAATAGGGCTTCAAGAAAACTCCTTCAGATAATTGTGTTTTTGTGCAAAAATTCTCTGATAGTGACTTTATCATTGTTTAGTTATATGTTGATGACATGTTTGTTGGTGATCATAATGCTTGTAGGATCAAAAAGTTGAAGCAAGAGTTGAATAAGCCTTTTGCTATGAAAGGCTTGGGACCAACAAGACAGATTCTTGGCATGCAGATTGTCCGTGACAGAAGGCCAAGAAATTGTGGCTATCACAAGAGAAATACGTTCAGAAAGTACTTTGTGGGCTCAACATGGACAAAGCTAAGGTTGTCATTACACCTCTAGCTATGCACTTCAAATTGAGCATGAAGCAGTATCCTTACAATGAATGGTGAGAAGGAAGATATGAAGAAAGCTCTTTATGCTTCAGTCGTTGATAGCTTGATGTATGCAATGGTGTAAAAGACCAGATATTTCTCATGTTGTTGGTATTGTTAGTCGTTTCCTCTCTAATCTAGGAAGAGAGCATTGGAATGTTGTGAAGTGGATTATGAGATATTTTTTTTAGGATTAGTACTGTTGTATTCTTCAGCATTGGGAATGTTGGCCACCATCAAAACATGCTACAAAGCAAGTAGACTCTAGCTTTACCAAGCTCCTAGAAATTCTTCTAACTCCTCTATTTTTTTATGACACTTCTAACTCCTCTATTTCCTCTATATAGTTTTGTTTACACCAAAAAAATAAAATCATCAGACAATTCCATTTCACATCATGGACTGATTTGATCTTGTCGAATTATGAAATATTTTTATGGCAATTCTAGTCTGAGTTTGTGTTATGGGACAAGAAAGCCTATTCTTTGTGATTACACTGATGCAGATATTGTCGATGATGTTGATACTCGCAAGTCTACTTTAGGCTACTTGATTACTTTTGTAGTAAAAGTTGTGTCTTGGAATTCTAGGTTGCAAAAAATGTGTTGCTCTATCTATTACATAAGTTTAACTTAAGAGTTGCTCGGGATGAAGAGATTCTTAGGGGAACTTGGTTGTGCCCAGGAGAAGTATGTGCTTTATTGCTTTATTGAAATAGTCAAAGTGTTATTCACCTTGGCAAGAATTTTACATTTCATGGTCGATCTAAACACATTGATGTGAGATACTATTGGATTCAAGATGTGTTAGATTCTAAGTTGCTTGAACTTGAGAAAACTCATATGGATGATAATGGTTCCGACATGATGACTAAAGATTTGCCAAGAGGGAAGTTAGAAGAATGTTGCATGATCATCGGGATGGCGGTCTTCTCCACATAGTCGGGAGGGGGAGATGTGTCAAATTTTGGGTCTTTTTTCCTTCCTATGTGGATAAATAAAAGCCCAATTTGGATCAACCCAATTTTGCCCATAAGCCCAATACTATGGTGCATATGTAAGACTTCATTTAAGGTCTTATTTCCAGATATACAAGAGATAGAGATTATCAAACATATAGAGAAAAAAGTGAGTAGATTTTCGCCCAAAAACTTTTAGCTCTAGCAGCCAATTTCAAATTCCAATTCCTGCTTCGTTCCCAGTCCGATTGAGATGATATTTGAAAAGCTTGTTCATTTCATCTTAATCTTTAATTGAGAACTGTCAGAGGTGGATTCAGAGTCATGTAGCTCCATTCGTCAATTCGTGAACAGTAGCTGCATTTTAGTGATTATATTCTTTTACTTCTCTAGTTCTTTGGTGCTATCTTGTAGTAGTTATTGTTGCTCGTTGTTTGGTACATCTTTGGTGGTCATTTTGGAAAACATATTGTAACTCTTGTTGATTATAGTGGAACTTTGGTCCCGTGGTTTCTACTGTTCACTCCAAAGAGGTTTTCCACGTAAATCTTTGTATCTTGTATGGTTGATTTAGTTTTGTCATATTTATTTTGTTGATATACTTGCTGCCCAAAACGTTGTTTGTGCTTGAATTTGTTTGTCTTCTTTTGATTCAAATAGAAGGGAAAGTTTAGACTTGAGTATCCTTCCCCTATTACTCTATCGTGCACCTTTGTTAGTGTTCGTCTTTCCCAACAATACCCTCAGAAGAAAATTAGAAGGCAGTAAAGGAAGCATATTAGACATCAAGCTTTTAGTCCCGTATACCTGTTGTGGATGTGGGTTGCTCAATTAATTAAGTATTTAATTAGATTTTTAAGTAGATTTATATTATTTATATATTAAGTAGCTTTATTTATTATTCTAGAATAGGATTTATGTTTCATAGCTTCATAAGAATTAGGTTAAGCTATAGTTATTAGTTTGGAATAGGATTTAGGTTTCCTACTTTCATAAGGATTAGACTTCCTATTGTTGTAATAAGACTCTTATTTAAAAGGGTTTCTGATGAATAAATCAGTAAGACATATATCAACAAAAAAACAAGAGATCAGCATTCTCTCTCCCATTGAACTCTAAGGTTTTAGTCTCCTCTTAAAGACCTGAAGAGATCAAAATTCTCCCTTCCATTGAACTCAAAAGTTTCAACCTCCCTTTAATGAGTTGAAGTTATATATCGCTCTGTGAGTCAATCCTTTCCTAAAGATTCATAACATTTGATATCAGAGCCTAACACAATGGGTGATAGAGATCAGTTCCAAATTTGAGTCAATCCTTTCCTAAAGATTCATAACATTTGATATCATAGCCTAACACAATGGGCGATAGAGATCAGTTCCAAATTTGAGAAGAGCGTGTCATTAAAGAAACCCTAATGGACTCTAAAATTGCAGCAATGGAACCACACCTTGACAAAAGAATTATCCAAGTCATTCAAGAAGAATTGTCTAGATTGGGAGTTGGCTCTACAAAACTAGTAACCCATAGACCTGAATCAAAGCGCCCAGACGACAAGCATATCAACAATTCCTGCTACTAATTGTAATACACCACCTATTCAACTGCTGATAAAAATCATCCAACAAGTGGTAATTCACATCTAATAGTGTCAAGTTATACAAAGATGAATTTTCCTACTTTAATAGCATCAACAATCCATTAATTTGGGCACATCGTTGTGAACAATTTTTAGAGCAATTTGGACCTCGTGAAAAAAGCAATCTTATGTGAGAAATAGTCATGCTTCAACAATCTGATAGAGTTGAAATTTTTTCATGTCAACTTCAAGATAAATTGGCTAGGGATGGAATTGGATAATTAAGTTGATATTATTCCAGATTTTTTGGATGATTTCCCTAAAATTTGAGCTTGAGGACAAGCTCTTTCAACGCGAGGGGAGTAATGTCGTGGATGCGGGGATTCATTTAATTAAGTATTTAATTATATTTTTAAGTAGATTTATTTATTATTTATTTATATTTTAAGTAGCTTTATTTATTATTCTAGAATAGAATTTATGTCTCATAGATTCATAAGGATTAGGTCAAGCTATAGTTATGAGTTTGGAATAGAATTCAGGTTTTCCTACTGTTATAAGGATTAGACTTCCTATCTGTAATAAAACTCTTATTTAACAAAGTTACCAAGTTCAAAAAATAAGACTCTTATTTAAAGGGGTTTCTCATGAATAAATTATTAAGTCATATTTCAGCAAAAAGCAAGAGATCAGAGTTCTCTCTCCCATTGAACTCTAAGGTTTTAGTCTCCCCTTAAAGAGCTGAAGAGATCGAAGTTCTCTCTTCCATTGAACTCTAAGGTTTCAGACTCTAATGAGCTGAATTACTATATCGCCCTGTGAATCGATCCTTGCCTAAGGATTCATAACAATACCATAAAAATTGTTTAAATATTCTTTACTCTAATTTTAATCAACATCTCACCAACGGTTTAACTACCTCAAAATCCTTTCAACTACAAAATAGTGAACTATGGCATGCTGGCCAAGCATTAAAAAAACAACCAACAAAAAGTATGAGTTGATCAAATGCCTACCTGCATCAGGATCTACAGCGTCATCTGTACCAACCATAAGAAATAGCATTATGTCCACATGAAGATTAAATGAAAGAGATTGTTAAACAGTTAAACTTCAGAAAAGTTGAAGGGAAGTAAGTCAACTGAACCTGTGGACCCTATGTTACTTAATATTCTTTGAAGATCAGACAACTTTACTGGGCCTGAAGATGTCACATCGCTACTTGCTTCAGTATTCATGCTTGCACTAACCAAATTTCCCGCCCTGAAAGAGGTCATTCAGACATTTTAAATGATTACTTCCAGCCTCTAGCAACTTCATAGAAATGAAGATGGTTGTGTACTACTACTTAAAAGGAATGCAAGAAGGAAAAGAAACTATTCAACTATGCCTCAGGACCTAAGTTGCTCGGACTCTCCAAAAATGTTGTTGCACCATGTCGGATCCTCCAAAAATGCACTACTTTTGAAGGATCCGACACGCACCCGATGACATTTTTGAAGAGTCCGAGCAACATCGCTCAGGACTAAAAGGGTGTTTGGATTGGCTTAAAAGTTGGTCCAACCTACTTTTAAGTGGAAGTGTTTGGCAAATATAAAAATAACTAAAAATAAGTCAAAAATGACTTCATAAGTTAGAGAGTGTTTGGCAAAGTTGAAAATAACTCAAAATAAGTTTAAAATGACTTTAAAAAGTTAAAAACCATTTTAAGCCAATCCAAACGGGCTCTAAGTTTATAATTGTAGCAGCATGGTTAGTGAGGAATTATATATCCGATCTGACTTAATTCTGATTGAGGTTTAGTAGTTGTTTTTGTAATCAACTATGACTCAATGTCGAACTAAGTTGCTTGTGTTCTTCAGTAAAAGTGAAGTGAGGCAAACCAATTTGCATCAGTTCTTAAAAATCTTTGTTAGCATGTGAATCTCCCCCATTTTTTTGACAAGATGCAACATCAAAAACAGATCTTATACTTCTCAATGATATTAGTATTACCTAGATGAAATATCTTCTTCTACCATATCTTCAGAATTTGGTAAAGGAGCTGAAGCTTCAGGCTCATCTTCACCAGGAAACTCTGTTCAAACAAGTTAAATTTTACCTTAGTTAAAACAGGTACGTTAAATAAACTTCCACTCTGCGAATTAATAGAAGTCATATAGATGAAACGCCCATTAACATCATCCAAATGTAGTTACTAGAACAACATATTAGAGTGCATTCCCCAAATTAAAATTCCATTTTCAGCTCCTTTATGTTGTTACAACCAGTCAACTACTACCAAACTTGAAGTTCGTAAAGGTAAAACATTCATGCTCGACACAGAACAGCAAATGATCAATAAATCAAAAATGTCAAGAACCAAACATGACACTTGACTTGATGAATAATTTTATGAATTGAAATCAATCTAACAATTAAAACAGCAACATGAAACACGTAAACAAGGGTGAAGAAGAGCTAGTCACATTGCAAGTCCATGATGCAGAAGCCTTACAAACTATATCAGAAGGAAAAGAGACAAGGGATGGCTAGTCGACAGCTAATACATTTAGGTCTGCAGGATTGGCAATAGGCCGGAGGAAAGAAAAGAATTTAAGGCAGAGACTAAAAGAATATATTGGCCTTGACAACTTGAAAAATCTTAATATTTGTTGAGTTCATGTAATCCTAAACTAGGTTGGTAGGAGAAGGTAGGAGAAGTTATCATTCTTTTAATAAATCAACTTTCAAGTTACTAAATTTCAGAAAGGACATAAAGCAAATTAAAAGTGAAGACAAAGGAAAACAAAATAGCAAGAATTAAAACCCACAAAGACGGGCACTGAATAAATCTTGATTACCTAGTGGTTGATTCAAGTAGAAGTTGACTGAGCTACATAACTGTGCATCATTGTCAGCTGCTGGCTCCTGGCAAGAAATGAAGGAAAATTTTATCACAAACTCAAAGCATGATCACAAAATTCAAAAACATAAAGTAATATCTATGGCAACAGATATGACCTGCATCCAAAAGAAAAGCCTTCTATCGTCGGTACAGAACTTCAAAATGTAAACCCTTCCAGATGATTGATTGACCTGAAGAGCATCGAAAAACAATGAATTAGCATCAGATATTAATTGAAGTGAGAACCTCTAAACGACAATTTTAAGGATTTTTTTTTCAAATGGGAGGAAGTTTGAACCTCTTGTAACTTAGTAAGTGAAAAGTGAATATTTAGATTGGCAATAAAGTTTAAAGTCAGTCATTGGTCACTAGACACTATTGATTCTGTATATTGTGAACTTCATCTTAATAATCACAGAATTTATTTTGTTGAAATTGAACAGTTTTTCAGCAATCTAAGTAACAAGCAACAGGGAATAGAAATACCTTCTCAAAGACTGCCTCCTCTGGGAAAACAATCTGATCCTATGATCAACTTTTGTCAAGAAACAACTTTCAGATTTACAGTTTAATCACTATGGATGGTACCATATGCAGAATAAGAGCAATGATCAATAAAATCAAAGTGAAGCAACAGCAAATAACAAACTTCACTAATATTTGGCTGGAACTAGGATACATCTTCAACAATGTTGAGATTACGGTCAAGCCACTGAAAATGGAGTAGTCCCTCTTCACCCTAAAATATCAAAATGACATCTTATCACAATAGGTATTTAGACAATTGTCAAGCACCATTTTGTAAGATCACCACCATGTAAACTAAACGAGGTCTCAAACTTGGGTGAGCAAGAAAAATGATAAACCAAATCAAATATGATTTCTTTTCCCATACCCTGCCTATACGAACAAGTCCTTTCCGTGAATCAGGGATAACCTTTTTGCCCTCCATGAGCATTTTACCAGCACGAAATTCCATCAAAGTTTCCTGAACAAAATAATACCAATGTCTTTTATACCACACCATTAAGACAATCAAATGTCGCATGAACAGAAAAATATTTATCATGACATGAGATAGGATACACATATACTGTTTGTTTTTCTAATTTTGATTTCTTTATAAAGGGGGAAAACAATTGAATAATGATACAAACAGCAAAACAATACTCACTTATCTTTGACAACTAACAATTTTCTTACGGAGAAAAGCAGAAAGTGCATATATAAGAGAGTTATGCTACAAAGGAAAGAAGAATAAAAGCGAAGCTCCCTGCGACTGTCATCAAATTTGTGCATACAAATTGGATGCCTATGTACTCCAAGATGAACAAAAGGTACTTGCATATTTTCCATCAGATTAGTGACATCCTTGACTTCTTTGAATACCTTCCATCCATATCCTTCCACGTGTGAGATGGACCATCTGATGCTTTGTACATCTCCTCATTCCACTACTCCAACTTGTTGTAAGCTCCTTAGCGCATCCAGGAATCACCAAGCTAACTTATTCTACAATACTGATGCCATATTGTGATGTACCAGAAGGATCCAGTATTCAGCATAAAAGCAACACTTTATGAAGGATCTTCCTCTTTCTTACATTTTCTACTGTTTAAGTTGGGGATCCAAGAAACAATCTATACGAAAAAATGCTAAGTTAAGAATGCAAAGTAGCCAGACAGACTCTATGAAGAAGTCCTTCCTCTTCAAAGGCAGATTAAACAAGGATTTTACTAACAACCTGTCCCATGCACACCAGGACCCCTCCAGTTTTCCAGATGTCCCCTCAGACACCATAATGGTGTACAATTCTTACAACCATCATTGTTTTTTCAGTATTCTTATGACAACCAATGATGGAGTTAATGTGCTTCTCAACAACTTAACATCCTCTGGACCAAACATTGCCCATATACTTTGTAAAATGTCATTGCCCATATATTTTCCTTTCTATTTCTTGTACTTAAGTAAAGGAGGGAAAATGTCTGCTGCTGCCGCCGCCACCACAATTTAAAGAGTTTGCAGAATAGGTAGACACACAAAATGCCAAATCTCTCTCAAATTATGATGTGTGCTACTAACTAAAAGTTGTCACCCACACAAAAGTGTGTTTGTTTTTCAGTAAGCAGAATTTTAAGAGAGGGTCTTTCTTTAGAAATCACATAATGCTTGCATCCAAACCTTATTCTAATATCTCTCCAAATAATAAGCCCTAAAAATCTGATAAAGAAGCTTGCCACTTCAGATCTATAGGTTTTATTTTACATCTTCAGATTTCTAGCTCAGTTCTTTCTACTATAACTTTTGAGTAAACTGTAACGAACAGGAAAAGCGCAACACTGATACAGGTGGCACTTTAGACTTGTTCAAACTGCTTAGTCTTTTAGCTTCATGTAGTTATGTTTTGAAGCTAAATAGTTCTGTCACTTTGTAATGATGCATCTTCTTGATGCCTTTCCAATACAATTTAATTACTTAACCAAAAAAGTGTTGCATCAAGTATTTGTCTACCTCCAACATGATAACATCTACGCAGTAAATAGTGACTCATCCGAAACCTATTTTACTCTATAGAAAGAACCTTAAATATAATCGTATAGATATTTCCACTAAACTAATAGGTATGTAATCCTTGATGCTCATAATCCCTCCCTTTTTGGAATGATGGCAATGGAAGAAGCATTAAGACTTATTTTGAATACTTCCATCTCTTGAAAAGCTTCAATGGTCTCCATCTTTGGAAACTGCAAAAGTAAAACCAACTTTGTCCCCTGCAAAGACTCCACTGCCTTTTGAATCTCCTCTTTCTCAATGCCGCTCTCCAACCACACACTCTTTTCTTCCCCTATTTGGGGTCAAACGCTGGACCCCTATGGTAGGCCTCCAACCTGCTCCTCGGCTCCTTCCTAAATAGCTGCACATAGACTCCTATGATAGCCCCTTCTACCTCCTCCTCCCCTTCATGCACTACACCTTTACATCGATTAAATGAAGTTTCTCCTCCTATTTGTTATGCCTACCTTGTAAAAAAAAGATTTTATGTTTGAGTCCCCCTCTTCCAACCATAACGCCCTCAAATTGTCTCTAACTACTATCTTGAGTTATTCCTAGTTAGTGTCTTTTAGTACTTCCTATAAGCAATCTAATTTGGCACTCACATACCTTCCTGGTTTGTTTCTTCAAAAATTTCCTAGAAACACACTAAATCAGCACTCTCTTACCTTCCCTGTTATATCATGAAGTTAACCAAAAAGAGATGATTAATAAGGGCCTGTTTGGGCATAATAGAATTGCTTTTTTCCAAGTTTCATTTTCAAAACCCTGTTTGATTATACATTTTGTCAATTTTTCACCCAAGCTTGAAAAAACAATCCCTCACAAAACTTCCAACATTTTTTCAAGTGTAATACATGTACAAACACAACTTCAACTTTCAAGTACTTTTTGAATTTAATACTTTTTTCAAATATTACTGAATCCATGTCCAAACTCCAAACGCCTACTAATTATATTGTGCAAATTCACCACTTCTACTTTTTTTGAGAAAGTAAAGAATATATTCATAAATATTGGAGAAAATTCCTGTATACAAGAGGAATACACATATAGAAAACCTACAAAATAAATGGTTCTCTACAATAGACATCCATCCTTCAATAGAAAAGGAACTTCATAGGTGCACCAAAAAGAACCCCTCTCTTCCTTTCTTTCTTTTTCCATGACCGTGATGTCCGTGCCAGCTTTTGTGCACCTCGACTAATTCCATGTCCTCCAAGGCTAGGACAGAAGGGAAGAAACACCTAGTGTTTTTTGTCTCCGCTGAGTTTTGATCCAGAGACCTCAGGGTTCTCAACCCTCTCTCCCTTTCTTTTCATCCTTGCTATGGAAGGTCTTAGCAAGATGCTCCAAAAAGCATGTCGACTACAATGGATTGAAGATTTCAAAGTAGGCAGTCCCTCCGGAAACAATGTCACAGTTATATGTCTATTTTATGCAGATGATACTTTGCTATTTTGTGGGGCAGATAGATCACAAGTGATTAAGCTTCACTTGATTCTGCACATTTCTGAAGCTGTCTCTAGACTTCATACAAATATGTCAAAAAGCACTATCTATCCCGTAATTCAGTGCACAATCTGGCAGAGCTAGCAGGAATCATGTGTTGCAACGTAGGGTCCTTTCCAAAAACTGATCTTGGGCTGCCTTTAGGTGCAAAATTAAAGGCTAACGAGATCTGGTGGGGAATAAATGAGAAGTTTGAAAAAAGACTAGCAACATGGAAAATGCAGTATCTTTCTTTCGGCTTTCGGAGGAAGAGTAACATTGATTAACACTGTAATGGACAGCATCCCTACTTATCATATGTCCCTTTTCCCTATTTCAGAAAACATTCTCATAAAGCTTGACAGAATTAGAAGGAATTTTCTATGGGAAGGCAACAACGAGGATCCTAAGTTCCATTTGCTTAAATGGGCAAAAGTGATGACCTAAATCCCAAAGGGGTCTGGGTATCAAAGATCTCGCAGCTCACAATAAAAGCATGACGATGAAATGGTTAGGGAGGTGTGGAACTGAATACATTGGACTGTGCTAAATATGGTGAGCTTACTCACTCGTGCACATTTTACATAATAAGACATCACTGAGAACCGCCGTCATTCTCTAACTCCCAAATTGTGTTGATCCTACCATTAGTATGAATTGCAGACCAATAACTTTTCAAGTTATACTTCATCAGTGGTTGTGAAAAAAAAATCAATATTTTCGACCTTGGCCATATGGCAAAATGTTTACCAATCATATCCTTGGGTTCACTATTGAAGTTCTTTGTTTGCAAATCTACTTAAGGTCTTGTAATATAATAATAATATGTAGCATGGTCATAAGATGATTGTACTAGATCTAGCAGACCAAACTATTTTTGCTTCTACTTTACTAACAAACTTGCATCTTCTTCATGCCCTTTTTTTTTTTTTTTTTTGATAACCGAGAAATTCGTCTGTGACCCGCCCTTTGGACCAATCACAGCCTTCTAAACTCGGTGGATAATGGGCCCGCCCCTCTACCCTTCTCCACTTAAATACCGGGCTTCGCTTTGCATGGTGTGGGTCTTGAACCTGCGACCTAAGCCACAAATCCTCCACCTTTTGCCACTTGAGCTAGGCCTTGGGGGCTTCTTCATGCCTTTAATGAAACATTTACTTAAAAAAAAAAGATACAATTTCATTATCAATCAATTAACTAACCGTCAATACTAAAAACTAATATGGACCTGCTATATGTTCTACTTTGAGTCCATATCCTATCCCTATGTTTAATTTACGTGTTTTACTTTTCTTTTCAATCTGTTTCAAAAAGAATGACTCTTTCTATATTTGGTAACTCTCTAATTCCAATATTTTACATGGCTTGTTTAAGATTATAAGATTCAAAGAGCATTTTGTTAGATTACACAACTGCAAGATTAAAAAATCTCCTTTATTTTCAATTTCAAGTGAGCAGATACACGAGCCTCCTCAAATAAAGACACTCCTACATGAAAAAAAAGTCTATAATTTGAGACCTTGATGGTATTACAGTACTCCGGGCAAGACAATAGATACAAATTTAGTGGGTACCTGAATTTGGGGAAAAGCGTCCGTTGACGAAGAACCCATTGATTCTCCAATGTATAAGCAAAGAACTGAAAACAAAACTGGCAATTTAAGGAAAAACTAAAACAAGTTACGAAGCCGTAATACCCAATTTGTAGGTTTGAAATTGAATACTGAATAATTAGCGAAACAAAAAAAAAAGTGTGAAACAAAGCAACAGTTTACCACTCTATCACTGTGCTCAGATGAGAAAGAAGATTCGTACAGTTTTGCACACCCAACAACTTGTCCCGTCACCGAGTTGGGCTGCGCAATTTATACTGAACTTTTCCGGATTCAGGACTACTTAGGGATTGTTTGTTTGATGGGACACAAACCAATATTCGGAGAATTTACACCGGGTAGCCACTTTTGTGGGGTGTATTTAACATTTAATCACAAATGTTGTAAGCTTAGCCAAAAGAAAGCATCTCTATTTTTTATTTTTGCTTCTCATTTGTGCTCAGGATCCGTATGAGAGTTTATTAATTTGAATTCGCATTACGTAAGGTCCATTTAGGAAAAGCGCTTCCTATTAGGAATTTTTTTCATATTTAGGATTAGAATTTGAGACATTTGATTAAGGGATGATGGAAATTTATCATCGTGGGTGAGGCACAACAAATAAAAGGTGTGTGAGATTCATCCGTGTTTGACAAGTGACGTTGTGGTCCCGCAAATAATTTTATTTTTCAAACTTTTCTTCTCTTTCATCATTTTTAATTTATTACTAGTACTACTCTTATTCTTTTTCATATTTCTATCTTTCATATTTATTTTTATAAGAAAAAACGTTATACTCCTCTCAGAATCAACATGTCAATAAGATAATTTTAAAATCATAAAAAATAAGACTGGCCTTTATTTTTTGTGATAATTTAAATATCACAAAAAATAATAATTTATAAAAATAGAGCAAAAATTATGAAATTAGTTATCAAGTTAAATATATTGTTTTAAAAAATTGTATACGGAGAACTATCAAAATAAGGAAGAAATATATTTCCTTGGAACTATGTCTTTAATCTCTTTGTAATAGTTCTCATTATAAATTACTTCTTCATATCTACTTAATGTTGAATGATAGGGTTGTTGATGTGGCATGCTTCTAAAATCAAGATTTATATTTATCTTTTTTTTTTAATTTCTTTTTATTTATCAATTATTTTGTAACTAAATAAAAAATAATATTATACATTAAATATTTTACAATAAATATTACTGAAAATTAGTGTTATTCATATCTTTTAAAACCTTTCTCAATTCCTTCATTTTGTTTCTCCCCTTAATCTCACAATTAATGTCATTCATATCTTTTCCTTAAATTGCTTCATTTCTTTTCTGTTTTACTTATTTAATCCCAAGTAAGTTAAAAATCTTACTATATTTCTCAGTAGCTGTATTTTTTAAACACATTTTTAAAAAAAAGAAATAGCCGTCCTCATAACTTCTATTCTTCTTTATGTTTTAGCCTTAAATTTTGAATAACCTAATAATTAACCTTGAAGTTTGATTAACCTAATAATTAAGATTTTATCTTTATATTTTTTTTATCTATATTAAGTGATTTATTAGATATAAGAAATTATTTTAAAGATAAAATTAAAGATTATCATCCACTATTATACTTTTGATTATTTCTAAACTATTCTTTTAGAAAATGTAAAATAATTAAGAATCTTATTAAAAGAAAAGGTAAATATGAAAAAAAAAATCAATAATTATCTTAAACTTTGAAACATTCAGTTATTTTGAATCATTAAAAAAGTCTCAACAATTCACTTAACATGAACTAGAGGAAGTATATTCAACTAGTAGCTAAAATTATTTTTGTTGATTTTCCTCCATTAGTTTTGATTTATATGATTGATAGTTTTATAATTTTAAGTTTCCGTATGATTTAGTTATTAAGTGATATGTAATTTAATTCTTAGATTTTTTTAAGTTTCCGTATGATTTAGTTATTAAGTGATATGTAATTTAATTATTTTAAAGATAAAATTAAAGATTATCATCCACTATTATACTTTTGATTATTTCTAAACTATTCTTT
>JAJOOF010002163.1:0-67490 GCA_029582545.1 Solanum lignicaule
ATATACTAGTAAAATTATTCGCGCTTCACGCAGGAATTTAATATCATGAAATTTATAAAATAATACTTAAAACCTATCAGACATGAAAACTAAAACACTATATTATCTTACATACAAAATTACATAGTAACAAACATTAATTATGTAAAGAAAAATGAAAATTATTACATCTTATCATTTATTCTTAATAACATAAGCATAAATTATAAATTAATGATTGTAAAAATACATACCAGGATCTGTAATATAAGCAATAATGTCAGTGAGTAACTCAACATGAGCAAAGAAGAAGAAGAAGAGGAGGAGGAGGAGGAGGAGGAGGAAGAGGAGGGAGGAGAGGGAAGAAGAGGAGGAGGGAGGAGGAGGAGGAGTGGAAGAAGAAGTGGAAGAAGAAGAAGTGGAGGAGGAGGAGGGGGAGGAGGGGGAGGAGGAGGAGTGGAAGAAGAAGAAGTGGAGGTTCAGAATTTTTGTTGTGTTAAAATGAGAGGAAACCCTTCTATTTATAGACAACAAAGGGTAGTGTGAACAAATGTTTATTGTGCCTTATAAAAAAGGTCACAACCTTTCATAAAAGTTATAATTTTTCATAAAAATCGCAACTCTTCATTAAAAATACCTTTTCATAAAAGTCACAACTATTCATTAAAGTCGTAACTTTTCATGAAAGGGAAGGCTAATTTTATAAATAAATAAATTAAAAGAGAATTCTCATTTATGGTGGCGCCACGTAGACGGGCCTAAGGTTCTCTTTTATATATATATATGATACTAGTAAAGGAAGTTTGGGCGTTGCCCGGGCCCTACAGGGATAAAGTTATTGTTATATACTCCCTCCGTCCCATTTTATGTGACACTATTTCCTTTTTGGTCAGTCCCAAAAAGAATGTCACATTTCCTTATATGGTAAGTATTTAAAGGTACAATTCCTCTTTTATCCTTGTTGGTCTCCCTTAATCTTAAAAATAGTACTCCAATACATTTATGAGAAGAGAGAAAAGAGAGTTTACTTTTTAAAGGCCAATTTGGTAAACATTTCAAAGTCTTCATTTATTTCTTAAACTCCGTGTCCGGTCAAATGTTGCCACATAAAATGGGACGGAGGGAGTATTATGTAGGGTTAAAAAAGTAGTAAGATTGTTATAATATATTTTGCTATAAGTGAGTTAATAAAAAAACTTATTTGTTATTTGTCTTTTTAATTTCAATTTCAAAGAGCAAATAAATGTAGCGATGAGATTGAGGGTAGAAATGAAATATATCTTTCTAAATTTAAGTAAAAATAAATACTCCCTCTGTCCCTATTTACTTGTTCACTATTGAATTGACACACCTATTAAGAAAACAATTAATGACGTAATGAGTTTACCATTTTACCCCTATTAATTATGAAGTGGATGAAAAGTTTTACATTTTTCAAAGTAATTAGTCATTTAATGGAGGGTATAATAGGTAAAAAAATTTGTCTTTTCTTGATTGTCAAAATGGACAAGTAATTAGGGACAACTATAAAAGGAAAAGTGGACAAGTAATTAGGGACAGAAGGAGTAGAATAGAAGTAACATTAGGGCTATCAATAAGATGGTTCAGTCGGTTATTTCTAAATTATATCATTTCAATTTTTAGGCCATTTTATAATGTATAACCAAAATTATTTTTTTAAAACCATCCCAACCCTAATTTATGTGACACAAGCAGTACAAAAATTAGCCTTTTTTGTTGTCTTGTAGATATTTTATGTTATTAATTATTGTAATTTATAGTACTTTATATTTCATTTTTTTTAATAACATATGTTACTTTTATGTTCGAGAATTAAACCAATTTTTTTATGTCTTTTAAATATTTCAAGTTGATAATTATTGTGATTTTTAGTATTTTTTAGGTCATTTTCAAATAATATATGTTACTTTTTCAGTCCCATTTTATGAGGCACAATAGAATTTTGAGAGTTAACTAAATTTTTATTAGCAAATAAAGATTGACATTCACAAGAATGATATTTGAAAAATTTACGATTGTAGGTACTAATTGAAGTGGGCCCCAAATAATTGTACTAATTACTACTCCCTCCGTCCACTTTTAATAGTCATGTTGCACTTTTCAAAAGTCAATTTAACTAATTTTATAAGTTAAATTAGATTACATTAATTCAATATTTTAAACAAAAAATTTAGATATTCAAAATCTACACGAAAAGTACTATAAATTGTAATTTTTTGCATATCAATATAATAAAAAAATACATCGTAAAATGTTAACCGAAGTTCTTATAATTTGAATCTAAAAATGAAATGAATTGAAGTGACTAAAATATAAATAAGAAATAACATAGATTATTAATATTCAATAATTGAATTTAATTATTTTATAAGAACTACATAAAGTAAAGGCATTAAAAATGATAATGAAAAAAAGGATGTTTGCCAGGTTTGAAACTGAGACCTTGTACATGGAATGTAAAAAATTTAGATAAACTCCTTTAATTCTATCTTGCACTGTTCCTGACTCCCTTTGTCTCAATTAAATAGCATATTTGGTCCAGCTTTCGAAAGATTAATTAGTTTTTAATTTTTTTTGAAGGATTTGGTTGAGGTTTTAGAGAAATAAGTATTTTTACGAACTGACACAATTTGCTGTTCAGAAGTAAATTTTTTTGTTAAAAAAAAAAACACTTTTGAGATAAATAGACATTTTATTTTTTTGGCCAAATATTAATTATTGTTATTTGCAACAAATTTTAAAGTGATAAAAAACAATTACAAATAAAGTATGAATAAATAAGAATATTTTATTGATAAATTGTGCGACTACAATTTTGTTTCTCTTATGATTTTTTTCTCTAAATTTTCTTGTGCTTTTATGGTTATTGATAGCGTATTTCTCAAATGTAGAATGATTTGAACCTTCTTAATATTTATTTGATTTTCATGTAAGGAGGATTTTGTGGATCTTCTTGAACTATTTGATAGCAAAGAAGAGTCAGGTAATATCTTGATCTCTTTATGAATATCCCAAGAGTTTACATGATATATGTCACTGATACACTCAAATTACACTTCCATAAAGAAGTATAAGTGATCGTTGTCAAATAAAGAACCCAACTAGTAGGTTGGGATAGATCCCACGAGGAATATGGTTTAGACTTAAACTTAACTCACTATTATATTCGTACTTATTTCCGAGACAATTAAGTAAAGGGAGGGGGGGGGGGTTGTGTAACAAATAACTGATTGTAGTTAAGTAACAAGTGAGCAAGATTCGAACTTTGTTGTTATCAATGAGAGAGAGAAACTAGGGTGTACGTGTTCCCCATAAGCTCTTACGTGGTAATCCTAATAATAGTAATCCTCTCCTAGTGTATCACATGCAAAGAGGTAAGATATGTATCCCTAAGTGCTTGATCCGCCAAATAGGGAATTTCACTCCGCACCTTGGTTCGGCTACGTGTGTATAATTTACTAACCCTTACCTTTACCTCAGATTAGATATCACATCAATGTATGACCTAGTTTTTACCCTCGCACCAATTGACATTAGACTATTAGATAGTATCACACTAAATCTCTGTTGATAATTATTTTCTTATTAACTACCTCCTTGGTCCGACAAGTAGCAACAAGGCGAGTTCTAATGCGTGCACTCATTAAAAAGACTTCTAGGCGAAAGAATTATCAATGCATGCATCAACACTATTCAAGAATTACTTAGTTATTATTCGTACTTTGTTAATCGCTCATAGTTCCCACAACCCTAGTTGTAGATTTAGTTACTCATGCTTGGAAGAACACAATTCATATTTTTAGAAGAAGAATTCATGAACTTACGTAATGAGTAGAAGAAACCTGAAATCTCCAATTGAAATTCAAAGACAAAATCTTTATAAACCGAAATTCGGAAATCAAATTGCTAAAGTTTGCAAGTTAATTCCGAAGAAAATACCAAGAACTAAAAGTAAACAATAATGTCTAACCCCCAAAAACAAGGTTTACATACCCTATTTATTGAAAAACTTGTCCTAAACAAAAAGGAAATGAAATAAGGAAATAAAATTGCTGGATGCGGCTTCGATCGACAAAACTGACCTACGGACCGTGGTTAGACCTACGGTCCGTAGGTCCCTTCCATAGCTTGACACTTAGACTTTTTCTCAGAAGCTGGAACCTTCAACTTTCAGATACAAACGATGGGTGTGCAGTACGGACTGTAGGTTGACCTACAGTCTGTGGGTCCTCTTCCGTGGCTCCACACTTAGAACTTTTCATCAGGTACTGGAACTCAAAATCTCTGATCTCATCGACGGATGTGTAGGACAGCCCGTGGGTCGACCTACGCTCCGTTACTGGCCTCCGTGGTTCCACACTTAGTCAGACTTCCCTGATGATCATTCCACGCCTACCCACGACGGATCGTGACTGGACCTACGATCCGTAGGTCACCTCCGTGGGTGGCTCCTACTGCAGAATTTTAGTTGTCATCTCTCTCGACCTCGTCCAAGCCTATTTCCTGCAAATATAACACAATAAACATTAATGCTAATACAAAATGGCCCTAGACACACACAACTCTTAAGTGAACTGTATTAAAAATACCGTACACTCACGGTATATCAACACCCTCAACTTAAACTCGTTGTTGTCCTTAAGCGACGCACTAAACTCGAAATGACACTTGTGTAGAAGTAGGCATCTAAACTCAAGCAATCACATGGCTATTTCAATCCATTCCACTTTCTCAGTGCAAATCTTTTCTCTTAGACTCAACAAGCTAACTCATGCAGATCGAGATATGACAAAGATCGACCAATAGACACCACAACATACACTTTTTTCACAATCACCAAGGTACCAATGTTCCGACAATGTCACTAGTGCCCTCACTTCAAACGAAATCCTTTTCACACAGAAGATATGAATTTCGAGTTTTAGGATTCATTCAACACTCACGCTCACAAGTGATTTCAAGTACAGATAGTGCTCAATACCATAGGCTTGCCCTTATTTTCACTGCTTAGACTCTCTAAACTAGTTGCTAGGATCACTATAGGACTTTCTTAGCTTGTAACGTAGGCTCAGGGTCAGGTGTGGTACATTTGGGTATTTTTTAGTGACTTTTTGCCCTCCTTGACATTACATTGGCTTCTTACCTCTTCCTTGACCTATTTTTGGCATCAACCCATTTTACTCTCTTTCCTTTAACTCTTTGCAACGTGGATGTGACTTTTGACTTTTTGACTCTTATTTCTCACTTTATTCTTTTTCTTTCACTTTATTTTTCTTTTTCTTCTTTTGCACAAAGTCACATCCTCTTTCTTTCTTTTTTTCTTTTCAACACTAAAATCTTTTCATACCTTTTTTTTCATTTGGTTTCCTCTTTCATAGCCACACTCAACTTATGCATTTTGCATTAGTTGAGGTGCACAATGTCCGATGTTGGACCAGGGCCAAGATTAAGGTAGCTTTTGGCTTAGCCACCCTCAACTTAGGCTTTTGGCCTAAGTCAAGGTGCACATGTCTAAGGAGGGATCGGCGCCAAGACAATATTTTAAGGGAAGGTGAGTTAGGTGAATCAAAAGAAATGGTTTATTTAAGGCTCAAATAGTTGGATCAAAGGGAATTATTGACTTCATTTGGTTAGATCATTTTAGGCTTAAGTGGACTAATTTGAACAAGGGCCTATGATCACTTCCCAACTTCTAGCCTCGATCATCTTAGCAGGACCAACGGGGCAGGTTCTAGATTGGCACAAACTTGTGAACATTCAACTATTGTAACACACTCTTGGCACATTGTTTCATTATCAGATTATCAAATTACCAGTTCAAGTTTTTAACTTAAGTCATGAGGTCAAATCTGTTCTTATCGTGTCACATTTAGATACAACACATTTAACTCATCAAGACTATAGATCTAGCACAATTCAACATTTTTGGACAGGGATGATTTTTTATCATGCTTTTCATGCCATCATGCTTTCATTTTCTACACTTACTCGTACACATACATTCCTAAACATGGCGGTTCAACATAAATTAAACAGTCTCTTGGGGAGAAAGAACATAGGCAAGAAAACCCCAAGAGAGGATCATGAGTTGGGTTACTCAGACTTCACCCTGTCAGTCGCAATTCATTTACCCCACCCCCAGCAAAATAAAGTGCGATTGTCCCCAATGCACAAAAAGTAAGATAGAAAGGATTGGGTGAAGCAAACATGTGGTGCATAGGCGCTGAAGACCTCTCAACAAGCAGGTGAGTTCGGTTTCCCGAAACCTGCTGGATCAATAATCGGGTCACCCTCAGTAGTGCCCGCATCAACCGTCTCAGCACCCTTAGTAGTGCTAACATCAACCCTCGCTGCACCATACGTAGTGCTCATGCTGCTAGAGGCACCAACACAAATCTCCCTAGCCCTCTGCTGCCGCAACTCCTCATCAATGATGGATGCTCTACGGGCTGCCTCAAGCTCCTGGTGCTCCCTCTTACGAGCTTCCCCAGCCTCAGTGTCATCAAAAGTCTGACTAGAGCGGGGGCTATTCCCAGCATGACGGAAAGAAACATGTGGCGGCATCTCCTTTCTGAATAATGCATCCAACACCATATTATCAACCGGTGCTGTGGGGGATGACTTAGGCTCAGTCTCTGGTGGAGCTAGGAGGGCATCAAGATCATCCCGGAGACTGGCTAACTCCGTCTGGAAAGTAGAAACATCAAAGGTGGGGGCTGGTCAGTCTAAGATGCGCATCTTAAATGCATCAAGGCGCTGGTGAACGGCTTGAACCTTATGGTCCATCATTTGCTCCATCCGCGCCTCAGACTCTGCTATCGATCTATGCATCCATGGCTTCACATGTTGGAGTAGTGTGGCCATCTGAGCCTCCAACTTCTGTACACGATCTACGGGCACGGCAATAGACCCTGAGGAGGGGGTGGCTCTTGAGGAGCTAGGGGCCTGACTAGCAGCCTGAGAATGGGAATCCGGGGGATCCTCAGTAGTAGCTGGAGGGGCAGGCTCCTCACCCTGCATCTACTCGACATCTGCTACCAAGTCCGCACCCATTGGTGGCACCTCAACCTGCGACTCTCTGCGAGGTGCAGCAGCATTGGCCTGATCCTGAATCAGACCGATATCTAAAGTCTTGGTTGCCTGCTGCAGGTTATCACAGTGCCAAACCGTTACTCCAGCATCCCTGCACAGCTGGAAAATGAGGCATGTGAAGGGTATGGTGGTGGTGGACTTGAAGGCCTTCTCGTGTATCTCCGCAATCAGTATGCGGGCAAAGTTCATTTCCAACCCTTCAACTACGGTTGCAACCATAACTACGCGGTGTTATTATTAGTTCTGGAATCTTATTTTGATTATTCGATTGAATAAGATTGTGTGTCTTTGCACATTGTCCAGAAAGGGAAAGATCAAGTCTTGAATTAACTTTTGATTGAATTGAAGCAAGTGATTTCTAAACCTTTTAAAACTAGTAGAATCGTTTATTTCCCTTCACTGTGTGTGTTGGGGAGTAATGGGAATGACGTGATGTGTTCAATTATTTTACTTGATTTATCTTAATGAATAAAAGTGGGATTAATGAAAGAGGCAATGTGTTGACCATAATTCTTTGTGAATTGCCTTGTTGTGGACCCTAAATGTGTTGATTAATGAAATGCTTTGATAGCATTATTGTGGACTTTAATTGTTTGAGTTGTTGTCTATTTTTATGGTGTGAAATTTATTATTTGCATTGATTTCCTTATTTCTTGATGAGATATGTAATGATCATGCCGACGAGAAATGGTTCCAGCAAGAGATATGATATAAAACCGAAGGGAAACGGTTCCAACTAGCGATATGATATAAAACCCTAGGGAAATGGTTTTGGCTACTGATATTATACTTAAGGGAGATGGTTCAGGCAAGTTATATGATAAAAATTAAGTGACATGGTTCCAGCTAGTGATATAATATAATGGCAAAGGAAAAATGGTTCCGACTAGTGATATTGTACTGAAGAGAAAAGTTTTTGGCAACAGTTTGATCTACTGGATACTTGTGATAGATCTACTTGATACTTGAGAATTACTTACTTGGTACGTGTGATTGGCATACTTGAAACTTATTAGTTGTTGAACTATGATTGTTAGAGGTTGTTGCTTTTCATCCTGGCGGACCCTCTTCTTCCTTTATGTTTATGCTTTCTTCTATTTGAGAAATATAAGACTTTTGAAACATGTAATTATCTTTTAATTCTATATTAATACATTAGTGGATTGAACACGTGACAACAAGGTGTTGGGTTATATTAGAATGACTAAGTTTTTTGCTCCTTTATTTATCTTGTCTTCCTTTCCGCATTTGTTAGCATCTTTTGGGTTTGAGGCTGATTTGTCGTAGTGGGTTAGACGATGCAATCTCTTCCATTTTTGAGTCGTGAGACTAATTTATTCTTAATTTTGTTATGTAATTCTAGAAACTATCAATACGTATTCTTAGGATCTTATTAAGGTGGTTCTTAATTCAGTTTTATTTGGTTTGTGAGTTCTTAAGATGCTATTGTCGAGAGAGGAATTTGTTGCTACCTTGTGATTGAATCTTTGGTTATTGAATATATTCATGTCTCTTAACCCTTCTTGGAGCTATAAGGTTTGGAAATGTGCGTATTGAAAGCCTTGTCCCTCTGTTATCAAGGGTTTTCTCTTTAATACTCCATTTGTCCCTAATTACTTGTCTACGTTTGAATTGACACACCTATTAAGAAGACAATAATTGATATAGTGAGTTTATCATTTTACCCCTATTAATTATGAAGTGAATGAATTAAAAACTTAAGATTTTCAAGAAATTTTACATTTTTCAAAGTCATAAATTGAGGCTATAATAGAGAATTTTTTTTTTGTTCTTTCTTGATTTGTCAAAATGGACAAGTAATTAGGGAGAACTAAAAAAGAAAAAGTGTATAAGTAATTTGGTACATAAGGAGTATAACTCTAGGACATTTTTAGGAAGAGACAACTCTTTTCAAACATGGACTAAGAAGAGAAAGAGTAAAAATTATTGGGGACATTGTGGGGTGCTGCTATGATGGCCAAGGGACCACTAGAGCTATAGCAGCCAAAGGACTGTGATAGTGGTCCAAGACAGTCCTTTCCTGGATAATCCTATGTAAGTGAAATATTTTTTTCCGCCAAGGCGGGTCGATCCCAGCTTTACTCGACTAGATAGACCCAATTTTAGACTCAGGAATTTTACTGCGGGTATTTCCTAAAATGAAAGGATGGATCATTACATTTAAACGGGTTTAACTAAACATGACATAAACTCAAAAAAATTGAAGTTCTTTCTTCCCCTCTGGTATAAAGAGATAGACATTAGTTAGAAAGAATCAAAGAAATATATATATATATATATATATATATATATATTTGTATATATATATATATATATATCTGTATATATGGATCCCAATATGGTTAATATTTATCATACTGACTATAAAAGGAGATTTTTTCAATGGAGTAATAAATGTACATATTCGTTTGATCAAAATTTAGTAAGACATTTTCAAATAATTTCTCCTCATATTGAGTATTTTTCTTAAAATGAATAAAAAAATATCTTTTCATTTTAACACTATTGTAAACACATCATTTTGATAAGTGTTTTGTGCAATTATTTAAGATTGACTTGTCTCAAAACTAATATAGAAATATATATAATGTGAATCGAGTGACAGGTTGGTGAGTATCAGACATTAAGAAAAACATACTTAAGCAAGATTTAGTTTCAAATATATTTGAAAGCAACATAATTTTTTAACTAAATATGGTTTATCCAAAATGAAAGAAAATAATAATGTGCTTCGACAAGCAATGTAACTTCTTCAATCATACATACATCACCATTTAAGATTTAAAAAATACTTGTGGTTTTTAAATTAACCATAAAAATTGAATATTTTTAAGCATATTAATTTATATTTCAATATTCCTAACCAATATATAAATGTTCCTTAGTTTCAATATTTAATTATGTACATCCTTGAATCAAAATATACTTTTTATTTTAACAAAAAACTAGATGAAGGAATTGAGTAAAAAAATACATTTGCGATAACTTTGTGACCATTCTCTATATACACTACTTAAATTTAAGGGAAAATGGTCTGAAAAATACTCCAACTTTGGCAGAAATTGCTGTTACGATACCAAACTTTGTGGAGCACCATTTATCCCCCTGCACTATTTAATAGTGTATTTTAAAGGTATATATGTGTCCACGTGGACACATTACTATTTAAAATGATGCAATATTTATGATGTCCACGTATGCACATTTATACCTTTAAAATACACTATTAAATGGTAAAGGGGGGGTAAAAGGTCCTTTCCAAAGTTTGGTAGCGTAACATCAATTTCGACCAAAGTTGGAGTATTTTTCAGACCCTTTTCCCTAAATTTAAATCACATTAATATTTTTCCTAATAAGTTGGTCAACATAATACTAGAGCCATAAGTAAATATATTTTAAGATGATTCTATCTAACTTTTTTCTAATATCCCCTCATTTAGTGTTTTTCCAAAATAGTTCTTGCTAGCAATAAAAAAATTTCTATTTCAAACTTTTAAAACTTTACAGAATTAAAATTTTCTCTATAAATATGATTCAATCCTAGGCAAGAAAATCACAACTACTACTGCTACTACAACAAAGCCATTTTAGCCCTCATATCCAAACAAACACATTTCTCCTCCCCTTTAGCCATGACTAGAAACAAAGTGAACTATGCTTTCATTGAAGATGATAGTAAAAGAAAAATCTCATATAATAAAAGACTGAAAGGGATCTTGAAAAAATCTGATGAACTGAAAACACTTTGTGATGTTGAAGTGGCTAAAGTCATATACGACCCTTACAGAAATGAACCATATACATTTCCAAATAATGATGTTGTACGCAACACTTTTATAAAGTTTAAGGAGTTGCCAACATTGGATAGATCTAAAAACATGGTGACAAGAGAAGAGTTCACCATGCAAAGGATCAAGAAGTCGGAGGAACAACTTCAAAAGGTAAGAAAGGAAAATAGGGCCAAGGAAATGACAAAGGAAATGTATGAGGTGTTCGAGAGAAAAACTGTTTCTGTTGACATGAACCCTTCCTATCTCAACGACCTACGTTGTGTAATCAAGAAGAATCTCAAACAAGTACGTGAACTAATGATAAAAGAGGCTAATGGAGAGGGTTCTACATCGAATGCCCCTCAACCTATTGTTGAACCAATGGTACCCAGTAGGAACAACTCTGAAGGATCGACGGATCCTTCTCCTCTATTGTTTTCACAAATGCTTCCTCTAATGGTTCCACAATTTTTTTCTCTAATGCCTCAACACATGGCTGTTGGAAAAACACCTGGATTGACCCATCCAATGCCGTCAACAATAATGTATTCTCCGATTCCTTCACCAACGATGGATTCTCTGATGCCTTCACCAATGATTGATTCTCCGATGCCTTCATTAATGGTAGCTCCTCCAATGTATTCTCCAGTGTCTCCTACAATGAACCAGCAAATGGAACTTTCAATGGATATCCCTTCAATTGGTATATCAACGTCAATGAATAACAATCAGAATTCCTCTGTTGACTTACCAGATAGTCCTACAATTTCTGGGTTTCTTAACTGGAAGGATGATTTTGTGATGACTTTATTGGATGATCCCTTTTTTGAAAATAATAATGTGCAAGATCCAAACCACACCAAAAAAATCTAAGGACCAATGTGTGTATTCTTAATTAGTACTATTTTCTATGTACATATGGTCAAATGGAGTATTTATGTCGTTTACTATTTTTCATATCTAAATTGTGTCATTGGACTCTCCGAATAAGTTTCCCTTCGTCCTCCTTTGAAGGGTCCTTTTGTCGTATTCCTTGATTTGTTTCAAAGTTTGTAGTTTCTTTCACTTATTAAATCGATGGTCAATTATTTTAATGTTTATTAGATACTGATTTATTTATTTTTCATTTATTACTATTATTATTGAAATGTTGTTAGTATAATTTTCTAAACTGACCTCTTACGCTTCAAAATCTAACAAACCAATTTACATATAGGGTAAAATTTTATTTTTAAACTTTCTGGTGTAAAGTAGTAACACTTCTAATATTACAATTGAATTAGAACAATATAATTAATTGTCTTATATAATATACATATATTTTTTTTAAAATATGGTGATAGTAAAAGATTCATTAATTTTGTAGCTTTTGTATGTTAAAAACTTCCAAAGTTCTATTTTAACTTAATTTTTAGAATTGATGTTTGCATTCCCAAAACAGAGAATTGGATCATCACATTTACATTTTGGCTCCATTTTTCTCATTTTTTTCTCCCTTCGTGAAGTAGGGAAATTCTTCCTATGTTCAAAGTCTATTGGACAAAATAAATGTATCACCTACATTAGGAATATAATTTTTTGTGTTTATTTATCAATTGGAAGACACAAATATTTAGATAAGAAATAAAAAATATGGCAAGAGAGATGATAATATATTAATAGGTAAGAACTGAACTATGACGGTTAATAATTGTAACATCTTGCACCTAGAAAGAACTAGAAAGAAGTTTAAAATATAGAAATAGTCATTTTTGGAAAGTGTAAGGAAATATGGAAAATTTTAAGTAAGTTAAAGTGAGTTTTGGTCAACTTCAAACGACCATAACTCCAAGCTCAGGATGAGTTGGGTGTAGTTCCAGATATGGTTGCAAATCTCTTGGGATGATCTTTCCAACACCGCCGAGTTTGCGCGATTCCGAGTTCGTATAAGTAAGTTATGTCCTTTGGAAGTTGGGCCGTTAGATTAAGGAAAGTCTAATCCGGGTTTTGGAAGGGTAAACTAGTCTTTTCTTTACCTAATTTGCCTATTTCGTTTTTAGGAATTTATTTGGGGTAAAATAAGACTTTATTCAGTTTTAGAAAATTAGAATTTACGCTAGGGCTTGGAGAGGAGAAGAAAGAAGAGAAAAGAGGAGACAAATCAAGAAATCGCCAAGAACGTTCAAGCTTTGCGAGTGGAATTCGTCGGGGGTGATCCCTACAAGGTATGTGAGATCACATAGTGTTGGGTTAGTTCACCCACACGCCAAACTTGTTTCAATTCAGCAAAATTGGAGTTGTTTGAATGTTAAGAAAGTGGAGTTCTTGAAGAACATTGTTGAATTCTTGTTGAATACCTAGTGTTGATTTGATTCGTGTTTCCGGGTTGTTTTTCGAGTTAAAGCTATTGGGTATTGAGGGTACTAATGATCCTAACTGTTTGGGGAAAGGACTATGGAAGTTTAGAGATGAAAAACGAAGGAGAAAAGTCAGAATTTTCTGGGGAAAAGGGTGGGGCGTCGCGCCAGCCAGCGCGCCCCAACTTGTCCTCTGAAGTTTGGGGCCTGGCTCCCCGCACCTCTCAGAGCGCCAAGGATGCCAGTACACCCCTTTCTTCCGCCATCTTTGCGTACTAGTTTCTAAGTGATGTACCTATGTTTCTAAGTTGATTCCAACACTCTAAGGTACGTCTAAACATCATGAATACATTCATAAACATGAGATCATGAACCTTGAATCCATAATCCAATTCAAGGAAAGTTAGGATCAAAGTCAAGAGAGGTTAAGAGTCAAGTCTAAAGGTTAAGAGCAAGTCAAAGCAAAGTTTTTAAAGTTTTCAAAAGTCTTTAACAAACGTTTTAACTTTGTTTTAAGACCTAAGTTTCAAGTTAAGCAAAGAGTAAAGAGTTGAGTTCATTTCTCAAAAAACTATAAGGGAACTAAGTATTCCCAAAGAGTTTATAAATGTTTCACATTTGAGCAAGAAAAGGAAACATCGATTCCAAGAGAGCTTTTAAGCTAAGTTTTGAGTAATTTTCTCAAACCAAAGAAAGAAGTTATGTTTTTAAAATATATGAGCTAAGTATATTTTTGGGAGTAGTATTGAGCACCGATATGGGGATGCGAGTTGATATTAACTCAAGTCTCCATAAACCATGTAGCCATCATGGGTATTAATGGGTCATACTTTTTAGATGATCACATAAGTTAAGCTAATGGATCCACTAAGTTAAGTAGGTTCTAGATGACGGCAAAGTATAGGACCATTCTGGCAGTGTGTCAAAAGACGTTGTATCACCACTTAGGCTCATAGTGGTGGTTGTCGGTTAGAGAATTTCCTACCTAAACTATATTACTTTGTATATGAGTAAAATTGAGTTTGTTATTGCATTTTCTTTAATGAACTAAGTTGCTTTTACTGTTTTATCAAGCTTTTCATATAATGCATGTGTTTCATTGGTTTATTCTAAGTTAAGTTTATTCATGAGTTGAGAATATCCAGTGTAAGTGTTTTTTTAAGATTCCTTTCTAGCCTATATCTTGTTTTAGCATTCCAACTCGCATACTTGTACATTCAATGAACTGATGCCAGTTGGCATGCTTCTTCTTATGATGCAGACGCAGGTAACCAAGATCAACATCCAGCGCCTCGTTGATCCAGCTTGAGCACTCAGAGTCTGTGGTGAGCCTCCTTGCATTCGGAGGACTCCTTTATTTACTTTCTAGTTTAGTTCATTAGGATGTTGTGTGGATTGTTCCAACATCCATCTCAGTTGTTTAGAGGCTTCATAGACAGTCAGTTATTAGTTCTTTAGTCTTCTCATTTTATCTTATGTTAAGACTTGGGTTGCCATTTTGGCAAAGTTGAATGTTTAATTCTTTTAACATTCTAAGTTATATTATTAAGCTATTTGAGAAAGTTCTTTTGATCATTTTAATCATGCGTAGAGTCTTCTGTTGAGTTAAGTAAGCTAGGCCAAGGGTTCGCTTGGGGCCAAAAAATGGTTCTCGAGTGCCAGTCCAGCCCAAGGTGTAAGCTCGGGGTGTGACAAACTTGGTATCAGAGCACAGAGTTCAAGAGTCTTAGGGAGTCTATGAAGCCGTGTCTGTAGAGTCCTAGTTATCGGTGTGAAGCGCGCCACATCTATAATTAGAAGGCTGCAACATTCAGGAACTATCTCACTTCTTTCACACTCATTTCGTGCATTAGAGTTTTATCTCTTAAGGTTTCCTTCTAATTTGTGCCTGCGCGTGTTTCAGATAATCATGCCTCCACGAAGAGCAGTCAGAGGTCGTCCAACTAGGAGGAATGTTGAGGAACAAGATTTACCCAATGCACCTAAAGTGCAACCGCAAAGAGAAGTTACAAATGCTGAGTTCAGAGAGGCAATAAGGATGCTTAGTCAAGTTGTGATCAACCAAGCTGGGCATCATAGAGGAGCTCGACAAGAAGAGGCTGACACTTGAATGATTCGTGAGTTCTTGAGGATGAATCCTCCAAGCTTCACTGGTTCGAGCACTACTGAGGATCCAGAGAACTTTATTGAGGAACTGAAAAAGTTGTTCGATGTGATGTATGTTACTGATACTGCGAGAGTTGAGCTAGTTGCATATCAGATGAAAAATGTTGCTAGGACCTGGTTTGATTAGTGGAAAGGGGGTAGAGCTGAGGATGCACCACCTGCGAGTTGCGCCTATTTTGAGGAAGCTTTTTTGGGGCATTTCTTTCCCCGGGAACTGAAAGAGGCCAAGGTACGTGAGTTCCTCACACTTAAGCAGGATTCTCTGAGTGTTCATAAATATAGGTTGAAGTTCACCCAACTATCCCGATATGCTCCGGCAATGGTTAAGGACATGGGGAGTAGAATAAGCTTGTTTGTTGTTGGGTTGGGCTGTCTATCAAGCAAAGAGTGCCGGGAAACAATGCTTATTGGGGACATGGACATTTCGAGGTTGATGGTTTATGTGCAGCAGGTTGAGGAAGATAAGCTGAGGGATAGGGAAAAGTTCAAGAATAAGAAAGCGAAGATAGGGAATGAGTCTGGGCAGCAGAAGGGTAGTGTGAGTCGTCTGTCCTTTCAGAAGAAAAATGGACCTGCACCATCATCTACTAGTGCACCTGCACCTAGAAACAAAGGTAAGTATAATGGCCAGAATTCGCAGAACTTCAGAGCTAGACCAACACAGTCTCACAGTAGTGTGGCACAATTAGGTAATTGAGCTCCTGCATGTGCTAAGTGTGGTAGAATCCACCCAGGTAAGTGTAGTAATGGCCAGACAAGTTGCTTCAAGTGTGGGCAAGAGGGTCACTTCCTGAGAGAGTACCCTAAGAACAGGCAAGGTAGCGGTAATCAGGGCAATAGAGCCCAATCTTCATCAGTTGTTCCACCAGACAGGGCTGCACCTAGGGGAGCTACTTCCGGTGCTGGCGGAGGAACAAACCGTCTTTATGCAATCACCAGTCGTCAAGAGCAAGAGAACTCTCCAGATGTTGTTACTGGTATGATCAAAGTCTTTACTTTTGATGTTTATGCTTTGTTAGACCCAGGAGCAAGTTTATCTTTTGTGACCCCTTATGTTGCAAATAAGTTTGATGTTCTTCTTGAGAAACTTTGTGAACCCTTTTGTGTTTCTACACTTGTTGGGGAGTCCATTCTAGCTGAGCGAGTTTATCGTGATTGTGTCATTTTCATCAATCATAGAGACACCATGGCTGATTTAATTGACCTAGACGTGGTAGATTTCGATGTCATTCTGGGTATGGACTGGCTTCATGCCTGTTATGCCTCCATTGAATGTAAGACTCGAGTTGTCAAGTTTCAGATTCCTAATGAGCCAGTCATAGAGTGGAGTAGTAGTTCAACACTGCCTAAGGGTCATTTTATTTCGTACCTTAAGGTGAGAAAGTTAGTTTCGAAGGGTTGTAACTATCACTTAGTCCGAGTTAATGACTCTAGTGTTGAGATACCTCTCATTCAGTCAGTTCCTATAGTAAGAGAGTTTCCAGATGTCTTTCATGATGATCTACCCGGAGTCCCTCCTGAGCGAGAAATAGACTTTGGCATAGATATCATTCCAGATATCCGTCCTATCTCTATTTCGACATATAGAATGGCACCAACAGAGTAGAAAGAATTGAAAGAACAGTTGAAGGATCTCTTAGATAAGGGTTTCATTCGACCAAGTGTCTCACCTTGGGGCGTTCCGGTCTTGTTTGTGAGAAATAAAGATGGTTCCCTTGGGATGTGTATAGATTACCACCAATTGAACAAGGTTACCATCAAGAACAAGTATCCTCTTCCAAGAATTGATGATCTTTTCGATCAACTTCAGGGTGCTTCTTGTTTTTCTAAGATAGACCTCAGATCAAGTTACCATCAGTTGAAAGTAAGGGAATGTGACATTCCAAAGATAGCATTCAGAATCCGTTATGGACATTATGAGTTTCTGGTCATGTCGTTCGGTTTAACTGATGCACCTGCAGCGTTCATGCACCTTATGAATAGAGTGTTCAAACCTTATTTAGATATGTTTGTTATCGTCTTCATTGGTGACATACTAATCTATTCAAGGAATGAAGAAGATCATGCTAGCCATCTCAGAATAGTTCTTCAGAATTTGAAAGATAGAGAGTTGTATGCCAAGTTCTCTAAGTGTGAGTTTTGGCTTGAGTCTGTGGCGATCTTGGGCCACATAGTTTCCGTTGATGGAATTAGAGTGGATACTCAGAAAATTGAGGCAGTGCAGAATTGGCCTAGACACACATCTCCAACTGATATTAGGAGTTTCTTGGGTTTAGCTGACTCTTATAAAAGGTTTGTAGAGGGGTTCTCTTCTATTTCGTCTCCTTTGACCAAGTTGACTCAGAATATGGTGAAATTTCAATGGTCTGAAGCTTGTGAGAAAAGCGTTTAGAGATTGAAGAAGAGGTTGTCTATTGCCCCCGTTTTAACTTTACCGGAAGGTACTAAAGGTTTTGTGGTGTATTGTGATGTATCTAGAGTTGGTTTGGGTTGTGTGTTAACGCAGAATGGCAAAGTTATAGCTTATGCCTCTAGACAGTTGAAAGTTCATGAGAAGAACTACCCAACCTATGACTTAGAGTTGGTTGCTGTAGTATTCGCTTTGAATATATGGTGTCATTATATGTATGGTGTTCATATTGATATATTCATTGATTACAAGAGCCTTCAATATGTGTTCACTCAGAGAGAGCTAAATCTTAGACAAAGGAGGTGGTTAGAGTTAATCAAGGATTATGACATGAGTATTCTTTATCACCCAGGTAAGGCTAATGTTGTTGCTGATGCCTTGAGCAAGTTGTCTATGGGTAGTACCGCCCATGTTGAGGAAGAAAAGAGAGAGTTAGCAAAAGATATGCATAGGCTTGCACGCTTGGGTATTCGACTTATGGATTTCACAGAAGGAGGAATAGTGGTGACGAATGGGGCTGAATCATCACTAGTGTCAGAAGTGAAAGAAAAGCAAGACCAAGATCCCATTTTACTAGACTTAAAGGCAAATGTTCATAAGCAAAGAGTATTAGCTTTTGAACAAGGGGGAGATGGTGCGTTGAGATATCAAGGTAGATTGTGTGTGCCTATAGTAGATGGACTCTAAGAGAGGATCATGGAGGAAGCTCATAGCTCCAGATATTCCATTCATCCGGGTTCAACAAAGATGTATCGCGATTTGAGAGAAGTGTATTGGTGGAATGGTATGAAGAATGGCATTGCAGAGTTTGTTGCTAAGTTTCCAAATTGCCAACAAGTGAAAGTAGAGCACTAAAGGCTTGGTGGTTTGGCTCAAAATATAGAACTTCCGAAATGGAAGTGGGAGATGATAAATATGGATTTCATCACAGGCTTGCCAAGGTCTCGCAGACAACACGATTCTATTTGAGTGATTGTCGACAGAATGACAAAATCAGCCCAATTTTTACCCGTAAAGACTACCAATTCAGCAGAAGATTATGCTAAGCTATATATTCAAGAAGTGGTAAAACTTCATGGAGTTTTGGTCTCTATTATTTCAAACAGAGGTGCGCAATTTACTGCATAATTTTGGAAGTCATTCTAGAAAGGCTTGGGTTCAAAGGTGAACTTGAGTATTGCCTTTCATCCTCAGACAGATGGGCAAACATAGCATACCATTCAGACATTAGAAGATATGTTGAGGGAATGTGTGATTGATTTCAAAAGTAATTGGGATGATCACCTACCTTTAATTGAGTTTATTTACAACAACAGTTACCACTCTAGCATCCAAACGGCTCCATATGAAGCCCTTTATGGGAGAAGATGCAGATCTCCTATCGAATGGTTTGAAGTTGGTGAAGCAGGGTTGATAGGACCAGATTTAGTGCATCAAGCTATGAAGAGGGTTAAAGTGATTCAAGAGAGGTTGGAAACGGCACAGAGTCGTCAAAAATCCTACACTGATGTTAGAAGAAGGGCGTTAGAGTTCGAAGTAGATAATTGGGTATATTTGAAAGTTTCACCCATGAAGGGTGTTATGAGGTTTGGTAAGAAGGGGAAACTTAGTCCTCGGTATATTAGGCCTTATCGAATATCCAAAAGGATGGGAAATGTAGCTTATGAGTTGGAGTTACCATAAGAGCTAACAACGGTTCATCCGGTGTTTCACATCTCCATGTTGAAGAAATGCATGGGCGATCCTTCAGTGATCATACCAACTAAAAATATTGAGATCAAGGATAGCTTATCTTATGAGGAGATTCCAGTCCAGATTCTAGATCGCCAAGTTCGCAAGTTAAGGAGTAAAGAGGTTGCATCAGTCAAAGTCCTTTGGAGGAACCAATTTGTTGAGGAAGCTACTTGGGAAGCTGAAGAGGATATGAAGAAGAGATATCCACATCTCTTTGAAACCGGAGGAAATGCAGACAAGGTACTAATTTTCTTCTTAGTACTATCTAAATTTGAGTGAGCATGTTCCTTGTTTGAAATTTCTTTTGGGATGTTTGAATTTGATGTTACCACCCTTAGCTTAGTACGAGAAAATCTCATTCGAGGAAGAATATTCCCAAGGGGGAGATATTGTAACATCTCGCAACTAGAAAGAACTAGAAAGAAGTTTAAAATCTAGAAATAGTCATTTTTGGAAAGAGTAAGGAAATCTGGAAAATTTTAAGTAAATTAAAGTGAGTTTTTGGTCAACTTCAAACGACCATAACTCCTAGCTCAGGATGATTTAGGTGTAGTTCCAGATATGGCTGCAAAGCTCTAGGGATGATCTTTCCAACACCGCTGAGTTTGCACGATTCCGAGTTCGTATGAGTAAGTTATGTCCTTTGGAAGTTGAGTCGTTAGATTAAGAAAAGTCTAATCCGGGTTTTGGAAAGGTAAACTTGTATTTTCCTTACCTTATTTGCCTATTTCGTTTTTAGGAATTTATTTAAGGTAGAACAAGACTTTATTCAGTTTTAGAAAATTAGAATTTACGCTAGGGCTTGGAGAGGAGAAGAAAGAAGAGAAAAGAGGAGAGAAATCAAGAAATTGCCAAGAACGTTCAAGCTTTGCGAGTGTAATTCGTCGGGGGTGATCCCTACAAGGTATGTGAGATCACATAGTGTTGGGTTAGTTCACCCACACGCCAAAATTGTTTCAATTCAGCAAAATTGGAGTTGTTTGAATGTTAAGAAAGTGGAGTTCTTGAAGAACATTGTTGAATTCTTGTTGGTTGATTGTTGAATACCTAGTGTTGATTTGATTCGTGTTTTCGGGTTGTTTTTCGAGTTAAAGCTATTGGGTATTGAGGGTACTAATGATCCTAACTGTTTGGGGAAAGGACTATGGAAGTTTAGAGGGTTTAGAGATGAAAAACGAAGGAGAAAAGTCAGAATTTTCTGGGGAAAAGGGTGGGGCGTCGCGCCAGCCAGCGCTCCCCAACTTGTCCTCTGAAGTTTGGGGCCTGGCTCCCCGTGCCTCTCAGAGATGAAAAACGAAAGAGAAAAGTTTACCCCTTGGGGAGCCGCGCGCCCCAAAAGTGTTTCTGAAGTTTACCCCTTATGGAGCCGCGCCAGCCAGCGCGCCCCAACTTGTCCTCTGAAGTTTGGGGCCTGGCTCCCCATGCCTCTTAGAGCGCCAAGGACGCCAGTTCGCCCCATTCTTCCCCCATCTTTTCGTACTAGTGTCTAAGTGATGTACCTATGTTTCTAAGTTGATTCCAATACTCTAAGGTACGTCTAAACATCATGAAATCATTCATAAACATGAGATCATGAACCTTGAATCCATAATCCAATTCAAGGAAAGTTAGGATCAAAGTCAAGAGAGGTTAATAGTCAAGTCTAAAGGTTAAGAGCAAGTCAAAGCAAAGTTTTTAAAGTTTTCAAAAGTCTTTAACAAACGTTTTAACTTTGTTTTAAGACTTAAGTATCAAGTTAAGTAAATAGTTGAGTTCATTTCTCAAAAAGCTATAAGGGAACTAAGTATTCCCAAAGAGTTTATAAATGTTTCACATTTGAGCACGAAAAGGGAACATCGATTCCAAAAGAGCTTTTAAGCTAAGTTTTGAGTAATTATCTCAAACCAAAGAAAAAAGTTATGTTTTTAAAACATATGAGCTAAGTATATTTTTGGGAGTAGTATTGAGCACCGATATGGGGATGCGAGTTGATATTAACTCAAGTCTCCATAAACCATGTAGCCATCATGGGTATTAATGGGTCGTACTTTTTAGATGATCACATAAGTTAAGCTAGTGGATCCACTAAGTTAAGTAGGTTTTATATGACGGCAAAGTATAGGACCGTTCTGGCAGCGTGTAAAAAGACATTGTATCACCAATTAGGCTCATAGTGGTGGTTGTCGGTTAGAGAATCTCCACCTAAACTATATTACTTTGTATATGAGTAAAATTGAGTTTGTTATTGCATTTTCTTTAATGAACTAAGTTGCTTTTATTATTTTATAAAGCTTTTCATATAATGCATGTGTTTCATTGCTTTATTCTAAGTTAAGTTTATTTATGAGTTGAGAAGAGCCAAGGTAAGTGTTTTCTTCAGATTCCTTCCAAGCCTATATCTTGTTTTAGCATACTCGCATACTCGTACATTCAATGTACTGATGCTAATTGGCATGCATCTTCTTATGATGCAGACGCAGGTAACCAGAATCAAAATCCAGCACCTCGTTGATCCAGCTTGAGCACTCAGAGTCTGTGGTGAGCCTCCTTGCATTCAGATGTTGTGGGGATTGTCCCAACATCCATATTTGCTTTCTAGTTTAGTTCATAAGGATGTTATGGGGATTGTCCCAACATCCATATCAGTTGTTTAGAGGCTTCATAGACAGTCAGTTATTAGTTCTTTAGTGTTCTCATTTTATCTTATGTTAAGACTTGGGTTGCCATATTGGCCAAGTTGAATGTTTAATTCTTTTAACATTCTAAGTTATATTATTAAGCTATTTGAGAAAGTTCTTTTTATCATTGTAATCATGCTTAGAGTCTTCCGCTGAGTTAAGTAAGCCAAGCCAAGGGTTCACTTGGGGCCAAGCAATGGTTCTCGAGTGCCAGTCCAACCCAGGGAGTAGGCTCGGGGTGTGACATTAATACACAAAATTTACTATAAAAATTGAGATTTAAAAATATTCTAAGGTCACTGAAACATGTCGGTGAATGTTTTAAGCTTGTTGAAATATTTTTTTATGATGTTCATTTGACTCGAATGGGCATGTTTATGTTGTGATAATTTTCTCGTTTGGCCATGTACTGTTAATTTTTAACAACGGTTGGTCTGTATATCAATTTTTTGTTGTGCATATTCATGCGTTATAGTATGTCTTTTAGGTTTTATTTAAACTTAGATCTTTCTCAATAGTTGTCTTTATTGTCAAATCAGGTGACTTGTGCAATTAATGATTTGCTAGAGACAAAGTCATTGTAAGATACTATGGATAGTTTGGTTGATAACAGGTGACTGATATGATGCAAATAAATTAAGTCAATTTTAAAATGATCCATGATATTAAGTGTTAATGTTTTCATTAAGTTGTTGTCAGTCCTGTAGAGTTTAATGCGTCAAGTTGGTATTGATAGTTGTTTTCTGTTTGGTTGACATTTTCCATGAGTGGTGACTGTTTGTCTTTACCTTTTCATTTGTCGTACCCTAGAAGTCCTAATTGACCTTAAAATGAGTATGTATAAATTAGCTGAGAAATACATAATGGACAAGCTTATGATACTATATGTGTGCATGTTGACATCTTTCTGAGAGTGAGTGTTTGATTGTGAATCTTAAATTCTCTAGTTTCTTTTATGCTATATATTTCGGAGATCCTCTTTTCCTGAGTTGGCCCATATAAATAAAAGAGATGATTACCATTGTCAAATAGTTTTCATGAAATAATACATAGACTGTATGAATGATAATGGAGCTTAAATGTTGTCATGTGATAAACTGTCGCTTCTATAATTCAAGTTCGTGTCAAGTCGAATTCTTGCTAGGTAGAAGAGTGAAGTCTGAGTCTGTATGATGTTGATGTTTCGTACTCCTTGAGGATAAAAAGTAGTTTAAGTTTTTTGTGATTTGATAAGTTTGTATTTTACGTACTTGTAAGTTTCTAAGCTTAAACTACTGTGTTTTCAGAGAGACAAAAAGGCATTTACGATGTTTAAGCCTTGAAAAGTAGGTTTTCATAATTTACAGGCGATCGAGTAGAAACAAAGTAAAAAGGTTCAAAGCTGAAAGTGATCACATAGTCTGTTACCATAAAATGATGCTGATGTCTTCGGATGTCCACATGCGGCTTCGCATCACTAAATAACTGAATTTCAACTAGAGGAAGAATGGTCACTATAAAAAGGTTGGTGTGTGGTAAAGAGATGAGGTGCAATTCTTAATATGGGGATGCATCTCACTTACATTTCAAATTAAGTCAGAAGCGACAATTTCACCATACTACTTGATATGGGAAATTATTTGTGACTGAAACAGCAAATGCAGTGATGCAGTGCGTGTGTGTGACCTAATTTTAATGACCCAGTCGGTTTTTTTTGGAAATTTTTGTAAAGTTATTATTTTACCCCTCCCGATATTGGCCCCGAATCGAACTCAAATTTTTGTTTCGATGATTCCATTTTGTACAGAACGTCAAGTATAGTCAATTTTCAAATATGATTTGTGTATAAAGGATTCCAAACGAATCTTGATTGTCCTTTCGATG
The DNA here is from genome assembly GCA_029582545.1 of Solanum lignicaule. Taxonomy (NCBI): domain Eukaryota; kingdom Viridiplantae; phylum Streptophyta; class Magnoliopsida; order Solanales; family Solanaceae; genus Solanum; species Solanum lignicaule. The sequence continues at coordinate 24,050 of JAJOOF010002163.1, forward strand.
TTTTGAGAGTTGGCTGATTTTTCTGGTCCATGAGTTATATACCCTTTGCGTTTGTGATAGACCTTTTGCTTAAGCGACCTTCACTTAAGCCAAGGCATGATCTCTGAAGCGAAGGACGAACTTTAGTGGGGTTGGCTTAAGTGGGCCAATGGTTGCTTTAGCGGTGATCACTTAAGCAGAGCCTGGTTTACAGAAGTGATACCCCCACTTTAAAAATGTATTTTATCATATCACTTAATATAATGAGTTCAATGATGAGTAAGTATTTGTAAAGTTCAAATGATTTCACTCAATCATTTCGCTTCGGAAATATTACATACTCGTACAATCAATTTGTTGATGTCATTCGACTTGCATCTATTTGTGATGCAAATATAGGTATTCAAATCATCAACTCGTTGAGATTAGTTTGCACTCCCAGTAAGCTTTTGGTGAGTCTCTTTGCATTCTAGAGGACTCATCTTTTATCTTTTAGTTAGTTGCTTGACGTGTTGTGGGTCTTGTCCTGACATCCATACTGAACAATAGAAGCTTCATAGATAGTTAGTTTTGAGTATGTTTTAGTATTCCTTTCTAAACTATTTTTTAGCTATTATTGTAATCAGAATATTTTGAAACGATTGAGTACTTTGAGAGTAAATAGTTTAATTGTGTTTTAAAGCTCAATTCTACTTGAGTTAGTCTTTAGGTAAGTAGCCAGCGGCCAAGGTTTCGCTTGTGGATCATCATGGTTCTCGAGTGCCGGCCACGTTCAAGGTGTAGGTTTGGTTGACAGTTGGGATTTTGATTAGCAAATGACAAGGTTTTTCAAGAACATGAGTTCTAAGCTAAAATGGTGATTGTTCACTAATTTTCACTCCTTTTTCAAAATGGTTTTCACCAATGAGTTCCAAATGTCTTGAGAAACATATTCAAGTAAATATTTTTGGATTCAAACCTCATTTTCGGAATTCGGTTGTTCTGTTGATTTGACCCATTTCTCAAAGTGAATGATTTAGGTGTTATTATTAGTTCTGGAATCTTATTTTGATTACTTGATTGAATAAGATTGTGTGTCTTTGCACATTGTTTAGAAAGGGAAATATCAAGTCTTTAATTAACTTTTCATTGAATTGAAGCAAGTGATTTCTAAACCTTTTAAAACTAGTAGAATCATTTATTTCCCTTCACTGTGTGTTGGGGAGTAATGGAAATGACGTGATGTGTTCAATTATTTTACTTGAATTATCTTAATGAATAAAAGTGGGATTATTGAAAGAGGCAATGTGTTGATCATAATTATTTGTGAATTGCCTTGTTGTGGACCCAAAATGTGTTGATTAATGAAATGTTTTGATAGCATTATTGTGGACTTGAATTGTTTGAGTTATTGTCTCTTTCTTATGGTGTGAAATTTCTAATTTGCATTGATTTATTTATATCGTGATGAGACATGTGATGATCATGCCGACGAGAAATGGTTCCAGTAAGAAATTTGATATAAAACCAAAGGGAAATGGTTCCAGCTAGTGATATGATATAAATCCCTAGGGAACTGGTTCCGGCTACTGATATTATACTCATGGGAGATGGGTTCGGCAAGTTATATGATAAAAATTAAGTGAAATGGTTCTAGCTAGTGATATAATATAAAGGAGAAGGAAAAATGGTTCCGACTAGTGATATTATGCCCAAGAGAAAAGGTTTCGGCAAGAGTTTGATCTACTGGATACTTATAATAGATCTACTTGATACTTGAGAATTACTTACTTGGTACGTGTGATTGGCATACTTGAAACTTATTGGTTGTTGAACTGCGATTGTTGGACTATGATTGTTAAGCCTTGGGAATTATGTATTATAAAATTGTTAGGTTGGACTGATTTATGCAGGTTGTAGTTTGAGGAGTTTCGGTTTGGATGAAAGGAGTACTCGTATTCTAGAATAATTTAGTTTTATTTAGTAGTTTCTTGCCGAGTAAAGTGTTGTTCGGTACTCACTCCTTGCTTCTAAACGTATGTAGGTTCCGAGCCTAGTTCCGTGTGATTTCTCTTCTTCTTCTCCCTCCCCCGTGGCTCAACAAGGATTCTTAGAGGTAGCTGCTTGTCATCCTGGCGGACCCTCTTCTTCCTTTATGTTTATGGTTTCTTCTATTTGAGAAATAAAGACTTTTGAAACATGTAATTATCTTTCAATTCTATTTTAATACATTAGTGGATTGAACACGTGACAACAAGGTTTTGGGTTATATTAGAATGACTAAGTTTTTTGCTCCTTTATGTATCTTGTCTTCCTTTCCACATTTCTTAGCATCGTTTGTGTTGGAGGCTGACTTGTCATAGTGGGTTAGACGATGCAATCTCTTCCATTTTTGAGTCGTGAGACTAATTTATTCTTAATTTTGTTATTTAATTCTAGAAACTATCAATACCTATTTTTAGGATCTTATTAAGGTGGTTCTTAATTCAATTTTATTTAGTTTGTGAGTTCTTAAGATGCTATTGTCGAGAGAGGAATTTGTTGCTACCTTGTGATTGAATATTTGGTTATTGATATAATCATGTCTCTTAACCCTTCTTGGAGATATAAGATTTGGAAATATGCATATTCAGAGCCTTGTCTCTTTGTTATCAATGGTTTTCTCTTTAATACTCCTTTTGTCCCTAATTACTTGTCCACTTTTGAATTGACTCACCTATTAAGAAGACAATAATTGATATAGTGAGTTTATCATTTTACCTCTATTAATTATGAAGTGAATGAATTAAAAACTTAAGATTTTCAAGAAATTCTACATTTTTCAAAGTAATAAATTGAGGGTATAATAGAGAATTTTTTTTGTCCTTTCTTGATTTGTCAAAATGGACAAGTAATTAGGGACAACTAAAAAAGGAAAAGTGGACAAGTAATTTGGTTCAGAGGGGGTATAACTCTAGGACATTTTTAGGAAGAGGCAACTCTTTTCAAACATGGACTAAGAAGAGAAGGAGTAAAATTATTGGGGCCATTGTGGGGTGCTGCTATGATTGCCAAGGGACCACTAGAGCTATAGCAGCCAAGGGACTACGATAGTGGTCCACGACAGTCCTTTCCTGGATAATCCTATGTAAGTGAAATATCTTTTTCCGCCAAGGCGGGTCGATGTAACATCTCGCAATTTGAAATAGCTAGGAAGAAGCTAAGAATTGGAAATAGTTATTTTTGGAAAGAATTGAAAATCTGGATATTTGTTTAGGTTAGGAAAAGTGAATTTTTGGTCAACTTCAAACGGCCATAACTCCTATCTCAGGATGATTTAGGTGTACTTGCAGATATGGTTGGAAATATCTTGGAATGATCTTTCCAACGCCGCCAAGTTTGCGCGATTCTGAGTTCGTATGAGTATGTTATGTCATTTGGAAGTTGGGTTGTTGGATTAAGGAAAGTCCAAATCCGGATTTTTGAAGGGTAGTTTGATCTTTTCCTTAAATTTTTATTTTAATTCGTTTTTAGTAATTACTTAGGGGTCTAAACTGAACTTAGTCAGTTTACGCTTTTGCAAAAAATAGTTAGGGTTTTGAGAGAAGAGAAAAGAAGAGGAGAAAAGAGGAAAAAGGAGAAGAACGTTCAAGATTCATCAAGATTGTCGAGTTTGGCTTGTGGATTTCATCGGGGGTGATCCCTACAAGGTATGTGAGATCACATAGCGTTGGGTTAGTTCACCCACGCGCCAATCATGATTCAATTTAGCGAAATATGTGTGATTTGAAAGTAAATCCTTCGAGTTCTTGATGAAATTTGTTTGATCATAAGAGTTTTCAGTATGTGTTTAGTCAGAAAAAGATTAATCTCAGAAGGAGGAGTGGTGATGATGAATGGGACTGAGTCATCATTAGTGTCAGAAGTAAAAGGCAAGCACAACCAAGATCCTTTATTGCTTGAATTAAAGGCAAGTGTTCATAAGCAAAAAGTGATGGCTTTTGAACAAGGGGGAGATAGTGTTTTGATGTATCAAGGTGGATGGTGTGATTGGGTGTACTTGAAAGTTTCACCTATGAAGGGTGTTATGAGGTTTGGGTAAGAAGGGGAAACTTAACCCCCAGTATGTGCGTCCTTACAGAATTTCCAAAAGGATTGGCAAGATAGCTTATGGATTGGAGTTACCACAAGAGTTAACATCGGTTCATCCGGTATTTCATGTCTCCATGTTGGAGAAGTGCACGGGAGATCCTTCACTTATCATACTACCCGAAGATATTGGTATCAAGGATAGCTTGTCTTATGAGGAGATTCGTGTTCAGATTCTAGATTATCAAGTTCGCAAGTTTAGAACAAAAGAGGTAGCATCAGTCAAAGCTCTTTGGAGGAACCAATTTGTTGAGGAAACTACTTGGGAAGCTGAGGAAGATATGAAGAAGAGATATCCACATCTCTTTGAGTCCGGAGAAAATGAAGACCAAGGTACTAATTCTCTTCTTAGTACTCTTTAAATTATAAGTTAGCATGTTGTAATTGCTTTGCTTGTTAGGTGTTTGAACTTGATGTTACCACCCTTAGCCTAGTAAGAGTAATCTCATTCGAGGAAGCATATTCCCAAGGGGGGAGATATTGTAACATCTTGCAATTTGAAATAGCTAGGAAGAAGCTAAGAATTGGAAATAGTCATTTTTGGTAAGAATTGAAAATCTGGAAATTTGTTTAGGTTAGGAAAAGTGAATTTTTGGTCAACTTCAAACGGCCATAACTCCTAGATCAATATGATTTAGGTGTACTTCCAGATATGGTTGGAAATCTCTTGGAATGATCTTTCCAACGCCGCCGAGTTTACGCGATTCCGAGTTCGTATGAGTAAGTTATGTCCTTTGGAAGTTGGGCTGTTGGATTAAGGAAAGTCCAAATCCGGATTTTTGAAGGGTAGTTTGGTCTTTTCCTTACCCTTTTTTTAAAATATTTTTTGGTAATTACTTAGGGGTCTAAACTAACTTAGTCAGTTTACTCTTTTGGCAAAAAGAGTTAGGGTTTTGAGAGGAAAGAAAAGAAGAGGAGAAAAGGGGAGAAAGGAGAAGAACGTTCAAGATTCGTCGAGTTTGGCTTATGTATTTCGTCGGGGGTGATCCCTGCAAAGTATGTGAGATCACAGAGCATTGGGTTAGTTCACCCACGCACCAATCATGATTCAATTCAGCGAAATATGTGTGATTTGAAAGTAAATTCTTTGAGTTCTTGATGAAATTCGTTTGAATTCTTTTAGGTTGTTTTGTTGAAGTTTCTTGCGATTTGATTCATGTTTCCGGGTGTAATTTCGGTTTGAATATATCATATATTGTGGGTATAAATGATCCTAAGTGTTTGGGGAAAGAACCATTGAAGTTTAGAGGGTTTAGAGTTGAAAAACGGAGAAGAAAAGTCGTCAAGCACCTGGAGAAGGGGGTGGGGCGTCGCGCCAGCCAGCGTGCCTCAAAGCAGTCCCTGAATGTGGGGATCTGGGGTGACGCGCCAGCCAGAGCGCCCCAACTTGGTCCTAAAATCTTGAGGGCTGGTTCCCCGTGCCTCTCAGAGCGCCAGGGACGCTAGTTCTCCCCATTCGTTTCCCACCTTTTCGTACTTGTTCCTTAGCAATGTACCTATATTTTCTAGTTGATTCCAACACTCTAAGGTACATCTAAACATCATGAAATCATCCATAAACATGAGATCATGAACCTTGAATCCATAATCCAATTCAGGGAAAGTTCAGATCAAAGTCAAGAGAAGTTAAGATTCAAGTCTAGAAGTTAAGAGCAAGTCAAAGCAAAGTTTATAAAGTTTTCGAGAGTCTTTAACAAATGTGTTAATCTTGTTTTAAGACTCAAGTTTCAAGTTAAGCAAAGAGTAAAGAGTTGAGTCCATTTCTTTAAAAGTATAAGGGGACTAAGTATTCCCAAAGAGATTTAAAATGTTTTCACATTTAAATAAGAATGAAAACTAATATTTCCAAAGAGCCTTCGGGCTAGTTTTTAGAAATGAGTAATCGCTTTCTAAATAAAGCAAGAGGGGAAAACTTTGATTTCCAAGATAACCTTTGAGCTAAGTTTTTGAGCACTAATCTCAAATCACAGAAAAAGTATGTTTTTAAACATAAAGAGCTAGTATATTTATGGGGGTAGTATTGAGCACCGATATGGGGAAGAGTTCAGAGAACTATCAGCCCCCATAAACCATGTAGCTATCATGGGTAGAGAAGGGTCATACTTTTTAGATGAATCCTTTTCACAATAGACTAGTGGATCCACATAGTAGTTCAGTTCCTATACCTTTGGCCGGGTATAAGATGCGCTGGCAGCGTGAGGTAGATTGTTGTGTCATCACTATAGCTCTTAAGTGATGGTTGTCGGTTAGAGAAACTCCCACAGTAGTAATTGCATGGTTCCTTAAGGGGTTCTGCTTAGTATGAATGGGGGTATGGGACTTCATTCATGCATTGCACAAGTAGACTTTGAGAGGGAGCATGTTATGTCTTTTATGATATTATGATTATGAGTTGACATCATGTTTTAAACAGTTTTTCCTTTTTCTTTATATTGCACTTGTTTTAAACTGTTTTATAATGAAATGAGTTCAGTTAAGTATTCATGAGTTGAGAAGAGCCAAGGTAAGTGTTTCTTTCAGAATCTTTTCAAGCCTATGTTGTATTTAACATTCCAACTCGCATACTCGTACATTCAATGTATTGATGCCAGTTGGCCTGCATCGTCTTATGATGCAGACGCAGGTAATTAGGCTCGGCATCCAGGACCCCGTTGATCCAGCTTGAGCATTCAGAGTCTGTTGGTGAGCCTTCTTGCATTTTGGAGGACTCCTTTATTTTCTTTCTAGTCTTTTAGATGTTAGGATAATCGGGGGTCCTGTCCCGACATCCCTCATTGTTTTAGAGGCTTCATAGACAGTTAGTAGTCCGATCTCTTTACATTATCATTTCATATGTTGAGACTTGAGTTGCCATTTTTGCCAAGTTGAATGTTGACTATTAAACATCCTGAGTTATGTCACTAAAATTATTTGAGTAAGTTCACTTTGATCATAGTAAACATGTTTAGAGTCTTACGCTGAGTCAGTAAGCCAGGCTAAGGGTTCGCTTGAGGCCAGCAATGGTCTTCGAGTGTCGGCCACGTCCAGGGTGTAGGCTCGAGGCGTGACAATCGATCCCAGCTTTACTCGACTAGATAGACCCAATTTTAGACTCAGGAATTTTATTGCGGGTATATCTTAAAATGAAAGGATGGATCATTACATTTAAACCGGTTTAACTAAACATGAAATAAACTCAATAAAAATGAAGTTCTTTCTTCTCCTCTCGTATAAAGAGATAGACATTAGTTAGAAAGAATCAAAGAAAGAAATATATATATATATATATATATATATATATATATATGGATCCCAATATGGTTAATGTTTATCATACTGACTATAAAAGGAGATTTTTTCATTAGAGTAATAAATGTACATATTCATTTGATCAAAATTTAGTAAGACATCTTCCAATAATTTCTCTTCATCTTGAGTATTTTTCTTAAAATGAATAAAATATATCTTTTCATTGTAACACTATTGTAAACACATCATTTTGATAAGTGCTTTGTGCATTTATTTTAGATTGACTTGTCTCAAAACTAATATAGAAATATATATAATGTGAATCGAGTGACAGGTTGGTGAGTATCGGACATTAAGAAAAACATACTTAAGCAAGATTTAGTTTCAAATATATTTGAAAGCAACATAATTTTTTAACTAAATATGGTTTATCCAAAATGAAAGAAAATAATAATGTGCTTCGACAAGCGATGTAACTTCTTCAATCATACATACATCACCATTTAAGATTTAAAAAATACTTGTGGTTTTTATATTAACCATAAAAATTGAATATTTTTAAGCATATTAATTTATATTTCAATATTCCTAACCAATATATAAATATTCCCTTGTTTCAATATTTAATTATGTACATCCTTGAATCAAAAGATACTTTTTTATTTTTTTTAAAAACTCGAGGAAGGAAATGAGTAAACAAATAAATTTGCGATAACTTTTTGACCATTCTCTATATACACTACTTAAATTTAAGGGAAAAAGGTCTGAAAAATACTCCAACTTTGGCCGAAATTGCTCTTACGATACCAAACTTTATGGAGCACCATTTATCTCTTGCACTATTTAATAGTGTATTTTAAAGGTATATATGGGCCCACGTGGACACATTACAATTTAAAATGATGCAATATTTATGATGTCCACGTCGGCACATATATACCTTTAAAATACACTATTAAATAGTACAGGGGGTAAAAGTTCCTTTCCAAAGTTTGGTATCGTAACATCAATTTTGACCAAAGTTGGAGTATTTTTAAGACCCTTTTCCCTAAATTTAAACTACATTAATATTTTTCCTAATAAGTTGGTCAACATAATACTAGAGCCATAAGTAAATATATTTTAAGATGATTCTATCTAACCTTTATCAAATATCCCCTGATTTAGTGTTTTTCCAAAATAGTTCTTGCTAACAATAAAAAAATTTCTATTTCAAACTTTTAAAATTATACAGAATTAAAAGTTTCTCTATAAATAGGAGTCAATCCTAGGGAAGAAAATCACAACTACTACTGCTACTACAACAAAGCCATTTTAACCCTCATATCCGAACAAACACATTTTTCCTCCCCTTTAGCCATGACTAGAAACAAAGTGAACTATGCTTTCATTGAAGATGATAGTAAAAGAAAAAATTCATATAATAAAAGACTGAAAGGGCTCTTGAAAAAATCTGATGAACTGAAAACACTTTGTGATGTTGAAGTGGCTACAGTCATATACGGTCCTTACAGAAATGAACCATATACATTTCCAAATAATGATGTTGTACGCAACACTTTTATAAAGTTTAAGGAGTTGCCGACATTGGATAGATCTAAAAACATGGTGACAAGAGAAGAGTTCACCATGCAAAGGATCAAGAAGTTGGAGGAACAACTTCAAAAGGTAAGAAAGGAAAATAGGGTCAAGGAAATGACAAATGAAATGTATGAGGTGTTCGAGAGAAAAACTGTTTCTGTTGACATGAACCCTTCCTATCTCAACGACCTACGTTGTGTAATCAAGAAGAATCTCAAACAAGTACATGAACTAATGATAAAAAAGGCTAATGGAGAGGGTTCTACATCGAATGCCCCTCAACCCATTGTTGAACCAATGGTACCCAGTAGGAACAACTCTGAAGGACCAACAGATCCTTCTCCTCTATTGTTTTCACAAATGTTTCCTCCAATGGTTCCACAATTATTTTCTCCAATGCCTCAACACATGGCTGTTGGAAAAACACCTGGACTGACCCATCCAATGCCATCAACAATAATGGATTCTCTGATTCCTTCACCAACGATGGATTCTCTGATGCCTTCATCAATGATTGATTCTCCGATGCCTTCATTAATGATGGTTCCTCCAATTTATTCTCCAGTGTCTCCTACAATGAACCAGCAAATGAAACTTTCAATGGATATCCCTTCAATTGGTAGATCAATGTCATTGAATAACACTCAGAATTCCTCTGTTGACTTACCAGATAGTCCTACAATTTCTGGGTTTCTCAACTGGAAGGATGATGTTGTGATGACTTTATTGGATGATCCCTTTTTTAAAAATATTAATGTGCAAGATCCAAACCACACCTAAAAATTCTAAGGACCAATGTGTGTATTTTTAATTAGTACTATTTTCTATGTACATATGGTCAAATGGAGTATTTATGTCGTTTACTATTTTTCATATCTAAATTGTGTCATTGGACTCTCCGAATAAGTTTCCCTTCGTCCTCCTTTGAAGTGTCCTTCTGTCGTATTCCTTGATTTTTTTCAAAGTTTGTAGTTTCATTAACTTATTAAATCGATGGTCAATTATTTTAATGTTTATTAGATACTGATTTATTTATTTTTCATTTATTACTATTCTTATTGAAATGTTGTTGTTAGTATAATTTTCTAAAATGACCTCTTACACTTCAAAATCTAACAAACCATAGGGTAAACTTTTATTTTTAAACTTTCTGGTGTAAAGTAGTAACGCTTCTAATATTACAATTGAATTAAAACAATATAATTAATTGTCTTATTTAATAGACATATATATAATTTTTAAATATGGTGATAGTAAAAGATTCATTAATTTTGTAGCTTTTGTATGTTAAAAACTTCAAAAGTTCTATTTTAACTTAATTTTTAGAATTGATGTTTGCACTCCCAAGACAAAGAATTGGATTATCACATTTATATTTTGGCTCCATTTTTTTTTCATTTTTTTCTCCCTTCGTGAAGTAGAGAAATTCTTCTTATGTTCGAAGTCTATTGGACAAAATAAATGTATCCCCTACATTAGGAATATAATTTTTTGTGTTTATTTATCAATTGGAAGACATAAATACTCAGATAAGAAATAAAAAATAAGGCAAGAGAGATGATAATATATTAATAGGTCAGAACTGAACTATGATGGTTAATAATACACAAAATTTAATATAAAAATTGAGATTTAAAAATATCCTAAGGTTACTGAAGCATGTCGGTGAATGTTTTAAGCTAGTAGAAATATTTTTTTTTGATGTTCATTTGACTCGAATGGGCATGTTTATGTTGTGATAATTTTTCTCGTTTGGCCATGTACTGTTAAATTTTAACAACGGTTGGTCTGTATATCTATTTTTGGTTGTGCATATTAATGCGTTATAGTATGTCTTTTAGGTTTTATTTATACTTTGATCTTTCTCAATAGTTGTCTTTATTGTCAAATCGGGTGACTTGTGCAATTAATGATTTGCTAGAGACAACGTCAATGTAAGATACTATGGATAGTTTGGTTGATAACAGGTGACTGATATGATCCAAATAAATTAAGTCAATTTTAAAATGATCCATGATATTGAGTGTTAATGTTTTCATTAAGTTGTTGTCAGTCCTATAGAGTTTAATGCGTCAAGTTGGTATTCATAGTTGTTTTCTATTTGGTTGACATTTTCCATGAGTGGTGACTGTTTGTCTTCACCTTTTCATTTGTCGTACCCCAGAAGTCCTAATTGACCTTAAAATGAGTATGTATGAATTAGCTGAGAAATACATAATGGACAAGCTTATGATACTATGTGTGTGCATGTAGACATCTTCTTGAGAGTGAGTGTTAATTTGATTCTGAATCTTAAATTCTCTAGTTTCATTTATACTATATATTTCGGAGATCCTCTTTTCCTGAGTTGGCACATATAAATAAAAGAGGTGATTACCATTGTCAAATAGTTTTCATGAAATCAGGGCCGACTCAACAACATTGGAGGCCTAAAGCGAAACTTAAGAGAGGGGCCCTAATATTTATTTTTTTCATCATATATACTTTAATTTTAAATCTGCTTTTCTAGCTATTTTAGATGTGAAATTATCATGTACTATTTTATAATCAATTTGTTTTAATAATTCCTTTACAAATGATAATATAGCTAATTCATTCGATCTATCTTAAGACAATGCTGATCTTAAAGAAGATTTAATCAATTTTAATTTCAAAAAAACTTCTTTCGGTTGAGGCAACGGTTACAGGAACTGTTAACATTATTCTATAAGCAATATGTGTATTTGGATAGAATCAAGTCTTTTTATTTGATTTAGTATTTACATTAGATCATTATCTTCTACTTGTATTATTTCTCGTAACACTTTTAATTCAGAAAACAAATCTAAACCATCAATATCAAAATAACTATTATGTGTTAAAGAAAGTTCTAGGTTAAAACAATATCTTTTAAATTCTCATCATCTAGTGATCTCAATATTTTACCACTAAATAAAAAATTAAAAATATTTTCATATGGTTCAATTGGTTCAAATCTATTTTGAAGTGAAAAATAGTTTGATCTACTCTCTCTCTCTCTCTATATATATAAAGCAATCAACTCTAAAAGATTCTTCAAGGGACTTTGTGATTTCGCTATCCATATTTTCATCAAATTGTTTCTTACGAAATTCAGGTTTATTTTCATCTCATATGCAATTTCCTTAGTAGACATCATAAAACTCATCATATAATTTTTTAAAAAAAAATAACATATATAAGTAATTATTTTTTTAAAATGGGGGCCCCAAAATATATGGAACCCCAAGCGATGGCTTTAGTGGCCTGGGGGTTAAGACGGCCTAGCATGAAATAATACATAGACTATATGAATGATAATGGAGCTTAAATGTTGTCATGTGATAAACTGTCGCTTCTATGATTCAAGTTCGTGTCAAGTCGAATTCTTGCTAGGTAGAAGAGTGAAGTTGGAGTCTGTATGATGCTGATGTTTCGTACTCCTTGAGGGTAAGAAGTAGTTTTAGTTTTTTGTGATTTGATAAGTTAGTATTTTACGTACTTTTAAGTTTCTAAGCTTAAACTATTGTGTTTTCAGAGAGAGAAAAAAAAGGCATTTACAATGTTTCAGCCTTGAAAAGTAGGTTTTCATAATTTACAGGCGATCGAGTAGAAACAAAAAAAAAGGTTCAAAGCTGAAAGTGATCAAATAGTTTTTTGCCATAAAGTGATGTTGATATCTTCGAATGTCCACATGCGGCTCCGCATTACTAACTTAGTGAATTTCAACTAGAGGAAGAATGGTTGCTATAAAAAGGTTGGTGTGTGGTAAAGAGATGCAGTGCAACTCTTAATATGGGAATGCATCTCACCTACTTTCAAATTAAGTCAGAAGCGATAATTTCACCATACTACTTGATACGGGAAATCATTTGTGACTGAAACAGCAAATGCAGTGACGCAGTGCATGTGTGCGACCTAATTTTAATGACCCAGTCAGTCTTTTTTGGAATTTTTTGTAAAAGTTATTATTTTACACCCCTCCCAATATTGGCCTCGAATCGAACTCAGATTTGTGTTTCGATGATTCCATTTTGAATCCTGATGGTCCTTTCGATGCTTTGAGAGTTGGCTGATTTTTCTGGTCCATGAGTTATAATACCCTTCGCGTTTGTGATAGGCCTTCTGCTTAAGCGACCTTTACTTAAGCCAAGGCATGATCTGTAAAGCGAATGGCGAACTTTAGCAGGGTTAGATTAAGTGAGCCAAGGGTTGCTTTAGCGGTGATCACTTAAGCGCAGCCTGGTTTACTAAAGTGAAACCCCCACTTTAAGTGGGATTCGCTTAAGGGAATCCTTAGGACATCTAAGAGGGATTTTGGCCTGCCATTTCGGGGTTTAACTGCTATTTTCTACTTTTTAGCTTTGTAAAATCCTTGTAGGCAAATTTTGAAAATATTTCTTGGGCTAAGCCATTTGGGTAAGCCTTTGTGACCCTAAAACTGCAGTTTCCTTTAATAATTTATGGAATTTAACATCAAAAGTTGGTGTAATGCCTAGAAAATTTCTAAGCTAAATCCTGAACCATTCTTAATTTACATATGTATCAGGTTATTTTTATATTGATCATAGGTGTAAAGGTAAATTTTTTGGTGTGGGAATGGTTTTGGATATGAATTAAAGTATCAAGAACCCCCTAGCACAGAGTTGATTTGAAAGCTTCCTTACCGATTAAGTTTTGACATAAGATTCTACTTGATTAAACTTCAAACAACCATATCTCTCAGCATAAAATGAATTAGGTGACCTATAACCTATTTAATTGAAGTTCTATGAGTCCCCTTTCCAACACCACCAAGTTTGCCTCATTTCGAGTTCGGAGTAAAAAGTTATGGCTATTTTATCGAAGAATGTGTAACATCTCGCAAATTGAAATAACTAGGAAGAAGTTAAAGAATTAGAAATAACCATTTTTGGAAAGAACATAAATATCTGGAAATTTGTCAAGTATGTTAAGTTGAGCTTTTGGTCAACTTCAAACGACCATAACTCCTAGCTCAGGATGAGTAAAGTGTAATTCCAACACCGCTGAGTTTACGCGATTCCGAGTTCGTATGAGTGAGTTATGCCTATTGGAAGTTGGGTTGTTCAAGTAAGGAAATGTCCAATCCGGATTTTAAAAGGATGTTTTGGTCCTTTCCATACCCTATTATTTTAATTCGTTTTAGCGAATTAATTAGGGGTCAAAACTGAATTGGTTCAGTTTGAACAATTGGAAATTTACACTAGGGTTCTAGAGAGAAGAACGCAAAAGAAAGGAGAAGAGGAAAAGCAAGATTTTTCGCTTCGTAAGGAAATCGCTTGTGGATTTCGTCAAGGGGTGATCCCTACGAAGTATGTGAGATCACATAGCGTTGGGTCCATTCACACACGCACCAAACATGTTTAATTCAGTGATTTTTGTCCTAAAAGAATTAGAAGTTGATGTTCTTGAATTGTTTACATTCTTTAACTTACATGTGATTGATGGGTTTTCTTGAGACATTTTCGCGATGTTAAGAGTTGTTTCGAGTTAGATTCTAGTGTGTATGTTTTGGGTATCTGAATCTAAAAAAGTATTGAGAAAAGAAATTGATTTAAAACGATTTGGGATCAGAAAATGAGTTGAAAAACTCGTCAGACGCACCTGAGGAGGGCCAGGTGAGTCACGCCCCCATAGCGCCAGGGAGGCTGGGGCGGTGCGCCTACAGTGCGCCAGTTTTGGGCCTCAGTCAAGTAGGGCTGGCGCGGCGCGCCAGGCACCCGCCAGGATCGTCGTTGTTCATCAGTTTTTCGTCATTTAGTCCATTTAAGTCCTTCTAAAGTGTTTTAACACTTCTTATTGATTGTAACTACTCCAAATGACTTCTAAACACCTAGAAATCACCTAGAAACATGAATCATAACCTTGAATCCATAATTCAATTCAAGGAAAGTTAAGAGTCAAGTCTAGAAGTTACGAAGTAAGTCAAGATGAGTTCATAAAGTTTTCAAAAGTCTTTCGCAAACGTTTTAACTTTGTTTTAAGACTTAAAGTTCAAGTTGAGTAAAGAGTAAAGAGTAAATATTGAAGTCATTTCTTCAAAGAAGTATATGGGGACTATGTATTTCCAAAGAGTTTAAAAATGTTTTAACATTTGAGCAAGAAACGGAACATTGATTCCTAGAGAGCTTTTAAGCTAAGTTTTGAGTAATTATCGCAAACCAAAGAAAAAAGTTTGTTTTAAAAACATATGAGCTAAGTATATTTTGGGATTTGTATTGAACACCGATATGGGGATATGAGTTCATATTAACTCAAGTCTCCATAAACCATGTAGCCATCATGAGTAGTAAATGATCATACTTTTTAGATGAATCCGTAAGTGTGCTTTTAGCATAGACTAGTGGATCCACTTAGTTAAGGCGTTCTATATGACGGCAAAGTATAGGATAGTTCCGGCAGCGTGGGCAAGACGATGTATCACCACTTAGGCTCATAGTGGTGGTTGTCGTTAGAGTTCTCCCTTAGAAACTATATTACTTTGATATATAAGTAAAGTAGAGTTTGTTATTGAATTTTCTTTAACGAAGTAAGTTGCTTTCTACTGTTTTATAAAGCATTCTATATACTGCATGTGTTTTATTGCTTTATATTGAGTTAAGTATTCATGAGGTGAGTAAACCCAAGGTAAGTGTTCCTTCCAGATTCTTTTCAAGCTTATGTTATGTTTAGCATTCCAACTCACATACTCGTACATTCAATGTACTGATGCCAGTTGGCTTGGTTCTTATTATGATGCAGAGACAAGTAACCAGGATCATCACCCAGTGCCTCATTAATCTAGTTGAGCACTCAGAGTCAGTTGGTTAGCCTCCTTGCATTCTGGAGGACTCCCTTTATTTCGCTTTCAATATTTCGTTGTTAGGATGATCAGGGTCTTGTCCCGACATCCCTCTTTGTTTTAGAGGCTTCATAGACAGTTAGTAGTTCAGTTGTCTTTACATTATCATTTCAAATGTTAAGACTTAAGTTGCCATTTTGGCCAAGTTGAATGTTTGACCTTTAAACATTCTTAGTTATTTTATTGAACAATTGAGTAAATTGCATTTGATCATTGTAATAATGCTTAGAGTCTTCCGCTGAGTAAGTAAGCCAGGCCAAGGGTTCACTTGAGGCCAACAATGGTTCTCTAGTGCCGGCCACGCACAGGGTATTGGCTCGGGGCGTGAAAAACTTGGTATCAGAGCACAGAGTTCAAGAATCCTAGGAAGTCTATGAAGTTATGTCAGTAGAGTCCTAGTTATCGGTGTGAAGCGCGCCATATCTATAATTAGGAGGTTGCAACAATTAAGAAAATTTCTCACTTCTTTCACACTCATGTCGTGCGTTAGAGTTTGATATCTAAAAAAGTTTCTTTTAATTCGTGCTTGCGCGTGTTTTCAGATATTCATGCCTCCACGAAGAGATTTCAGAGATCGTCCTGCTAGGCGTAATGTTGAAGAGCAAGAGTTACCAAATGCACCTGAAATGCAACCTCAAGGGGAAGTCACTAACACTGAGTTCAGAGAAGCAATAAGGATGCTAAGTTAAGTTGTGACTAATCAGGTTGGGCAAGAAAGAGGAGCTAGACAAGAAGTGACTGATACTTCTAGGATCCGAGAGTTCTTGAGGATGAATCCTCCAAGTTTCACGGGTTCAAACACTACTAAGGATCCGAAGAGTTTTGTTGAGGAACTGAAGAAAGTATTTGAGGTTATGCATGTTGCCGATACTGAGCGAATTGAATTAGCTGCATATCAACTGAAGAATATTGCTAGGACTTGGTTTGACTAGTGGAAAGAGGGTAGAGCTAAGGATGCACCACCTGCGAGTTGGGCTTGTTTTGAAGAGGCTTTCTTGGGGTGTTTCTTCCCCCGAGAACTGAAAGAGGCTAAGGTATGAGAATTTCTTACCCTTAAGCAAGAGTCACGAAGTGTTCATAAGTACGGGTTAAAATTCACCCAACTATCTCGTTATCCTCCGGAGATGGTTGCGGATATGAGGAGTAGATTGAGTCTTTTTGTAGCTGGTTTGTCCTGTCTATCAAGAAAAAAGGGTAGAGCAGCGATGCTAATTGGGGACATGGATATATCAACGTTGATGGTCTATGTGCAGCAAGTTGAGGAAGAGAAGCTGAGGGATACGGAGGAATTCAAAACTAAGAAAGCTAAGACAAAGAATGAGTCCGCGAAGCAGAAAAGTAATGTGAACCGTTCGTCCTTTCAGCAAAAGAAAAAGGGACTTGCACCATCATCTGCTAGTGCACCTGCACCCAGAAACAGAAGTGAGTATAATGGTCAGAATTCCCAGCACTTCATAGCTAGACCTACATAGTCTCAAAGTAGTGTGGCACAAGGAGGTAACTGGGCTCCTGCATGTGCTTGGTGTGGTAGAACCCACCCAGGTAAGTGTCGTGATGGACAGTCAGGTTGTTTCAAGTGTGGACAAGAGGGTCACTTCATGAAAGAGTGCCCTAAGAACAGGCAAGGTAGTGGAAATCAGGGCAATATAGCCCAATCTTCATCAGTTACTCTACCAGACAGGGCTACACCTAGAGGAGCTACTTCCGGTACTGGCGGAGGAGCAAATCGCCTTTATGTGATCACTAGTGGCCAAGAGCAAGAGAACTCTCCAGATGTTGTAACTGGTATGATCAAAGTCTTCACTATTGATGTTTATACTTTGCTAGACCCAGGAGCAAGTTTATCTTTTGTAACATCCTATGTTGCAAATAGTTTTGATGTTCTTCCTGAGAAACTTTGTGAACCTTTTTGTGTTTCTACACCTGTTGGGGAGTCTATTCTAGCTGAGAGAGTATATCGTGATTGTGTCATTTCCATAAATCACAAAGACACCATGGCTGTTTTAATTGAGTTAGACATGGTAGATTTTGATGTCATTCTAGGTATGGACTGGCTTCATGTCTGTTATGCCTCCATTGATTGTAGAACTCGAGTCGTTAGGTTCCAAATTCCTAATGAGCCAGTCTTAGAGTGGAAAAGTGGTTCAACAGTGCCTAAGGGTCGTTTTATTTCGTACCTTAAGGAAAGAAAGTTAGTTTCCAAGGGATGTGTCTATCACTTAGTCCGAGTTAATGACTCTAGTGTTGAGATACATCATATTCAGTCAGTTTCAGTAGTAAAAGAGTTTCGACAATCCTTTCCAAATGATCTACCCGGAGTCCCTCCTGAGAGAGATACATTCGGTATAGATGTTCTTCCAGATACTCATCATATCTCTATTCCATCATATAGAATGGCACCAGCAGAGTTGAGAGAGATTAAAGAGCAGTCAAAAGATCTCCTAGATAAGGGCTTTATTCGACCAAGTGTCTTACCTTGGGCGCTCCGGTCTTATTTGTAAGAAAGAAAGATGGTTCCCTTAGGATGTGTATAGATTACCGTCAGTTGAACAATGTTAAAATCAAGAACAAGTATCCTTTTCCAAGAATTGATGATCTTTTCGATCAGCTTCAGGGTGCTACTTGTTTCCCTAAGATAGATCTCAGATCAGGCCACTATCAGTTAAAACTAAGGGAATCTGACATTCCAAAGAAAGCATTAAGGACCCGTTATGGTCATTATGAGTTCCTAGTTATGTCCTTTGGTTTGACCAATGCACCTGCAACATTCATGAACCTTATGAATAGAGTATTCAAACCTTATTTAGATATGTTTGTTATCGTCTTCATTGATGACATACTAATCTATTTAAGGAATGAAGAAGATCATGCTAGTCATCTCAGAATAGTTCTCCAGACTCTAAAAGATAGAGAGTTGTATGCTAAGTTCTCTAAGGGTGAGTTTTGGCTTGAGTTTGTGGCATTCTTATGCCACATTGTGTTTGGAGAGGGGATTAAAGTTGATACTCAGAAAATAGAGGCAGTTCAGAATTGGCCTTGACCCACATCTCCAACTGATATTAGGAGTTGCTTAGGTTTGGCAGGCTATTATAGAAGGTTTGTAGTGGGGCTCTTATCTATTTCATCCCCTTTGACCAAGCTAACTCAGAAGACAGTGAGATTTCAATGGTATGAAGCTTGTGAGAAAAACTTTTAGGAATTGAAAAAGAGGTTGACTATTGCCCTAGTTTTGACCTTACAAAAAGGTACCCAAGGTTTTATGGTGTATTGTGATGCATCTAGAGTTGGTTTGGGTTGCGTATTAATGTAGAATGGCAAGGTTATAGCTTATGCCTCCAGACAAATGAAAGTTCATGAGAAGAATTACCCAACCCAAGACTTAGAGTTGGCTGTTGTAGTATTTGCTTTGAATATATGGCGTCATTATTTGTATGGTGTTCAAGTTGATGTATTCAATGATCACAAGAGTCTTCAGTATAAGTTTACTCAGGAAGAGTTTAATCTCATATAAATGAGGTGGTTAGAATTACTCAAGGATTATGACATGAGTATTCCTTATCACCTAGATAAGACTAAAGTTGTTGCTGAGGCCTTAAGCGGGTTGTCTATAGGTAATAGACTTGCACGCTTAGGAGTTAGCGAAAAGATGTGCATAGACTTGCACGCTTAGGAGTTCGACTAATGGATTCCACAGAAGGAGGAGTAGTGGTGATGAATGGGGTTGAATCATCATTAGTGTCAGAAGTGAAAAAAAAGAAAGACCAAGACCCAATTATTTTGCTTGAATTAAAGGCAAATGTTCATAAGCAAAAAGTATTAGCTTTTGAATAAGAGGGAGATGACATATTGAGATATCAAGGTAGATTGTGTGTACCAATTGTGGATGGACTCCAAGAGAGGATTATGGAGAAAGCTCATAGCTCCAGTTATTCCATTCATCTGGGTTCCACAAAGATGTATCGTGACTTGAGAGAGGTGTATTGGTGGAATAGTATGAAGAAGGGCATTGCAGAGTCTGTTGCTAAGTGTCCGAACTACCAACAAGTTAAAGTAGAGCACCAAAGTCCCGGTGGTTTGGCTCAGAATATAGAACTTTCGGAATGGAAGTGGAAGATGATTAATATGGATTTCATCACAGGTTTACCAAGGTCTAGCAGGCAACATGATTCTATTTGGGTGATTATGGATCGCATGACCAAATCATCCCACTTTTTGCCGGTAAAGACTACCCATTCGACAGAGGATTATGCTAAGTTGTATATTCAAGAGGTAGTTAGACTTCATGGGGTGCCAGTTTCGATTATTTCAGATAGAGGTGCACAATTTACTGCACAGTTCTGGAAATCTTTTCAGAAAGGCTTGGGTTCAAAGGTGAACTTAAGTACTGCTTTTCATCCTCAGACAGATGGTCAAGCAGAGCGTACTATACAGACTTTAGAGGATATGTTGAGGGCCTGTGTGATTTATTTCAAAGGGAATTGGGATGATCACCTACCTCTCATTGAGTTTTCTTACAACAATAGTTACCACTCAAGCATCTAAATGGCTCCTTATGAAACTCTTTATGGGAGAAGATGCAGATCTCTTATTGGATGGTTTGAAGTTGATGAAGCAAGGTTGATAGGACCATATTTAGTTCACCAAGCTATGGAGAAGGTGAAAGTGATTCAAGAGAGGTTGAAAACGGCGCAGATTCGTCAGAAATCCTACACTGATGTTAGGAGAAATGAGTTAGAGTTTGAAGTAGATGATTGGGTATACTTGAAAGTTTCACCCATGAAAGGTATCATGAGATTTGGCAAGAAGGGGAAACTTAGTCCCCGGTATATTGGCCCTTACAGAATATCAAAAAAGGTAGGTAATGTAGCTTATGAGTTGGAGATACCACAAGAGTTAGCCGCGGTTAATCTGGTGTTTCACATCTCTATGTTGAAGAAGTACATGGGCGATCCTTCACTGATCATACCAACTGAAGATATTGGAATCAATGATAGCTTATCTTATGAGGAGATTCTGGTTCAGATTCTAGATCGCCAAGTTCGCAAGTTGAGGACTAAGGAAGTAGCATCAGTCAAAGTTCTTTGGAGGAACCAATTTGTTGAGGGAGCTACTTGGGAAGCTGATGAGGATATGAAGAAGAGATATCCACATCTCTTCGAATCCGAAGAAATTTCAGACCAAGGTACTAATTCTCTTCTTAGTACTTTATAATTTATAAGTTGGCATGTTGTATTTGCATTGCTTGTAGGGTGTTTGAGTTGAATGTTAGATGTTACACACTTAGCCTAGTAAGAGTAATCTCATTCGAGGACGAATGTTCCTAAGGAGGAGATATTGTAACATCTTGCAAATTGAAATAACTAGGAAGAAGTTAAAGAAATAGAAATAACCATTTTTGGAAAGAATATAAAAATTTTGAAATTTGTTAAGTATGTTAAGTTGAGTTTTTGGTCAACTTCAAACGACCATAACTCCTAGTTCAGGATGAGTAAAGTATAATTCCAGATATCGTAGGAAATATCTTGGAAAAATCTTTTCAACGCCGCTGATTTTATGCGATTCCAAGTTCGTATGAGTGAGTTATGCCTATTGGAAGTTGGGCCGTTCAAATAAGGAAATGTCCAATCCGGATTTTAAAAGGGTGTTTTGGTCTTTTCCATACCATATTATTTTAATTCGTTTTAGTGAATTAATTAAGGGTCAAAACTGAATTGGTTCAATTTGAACAATTGGAAATTTACTCTAGGGTTCTAGAGAGAAGAACGCAAGAGAAAGGAGAAGAGGAAAAGCAAGATTTGTCGCTTTGTAAGGAAATCACTTGTGGATTTCGTCAAGGGGTGATCCTTACGAGGTATGTGAGACCACATAGCGTTGGGTCCATTCACCCACGCGCCAAACATGTTTAATTTAGTTATTTTCGTCCTAAAAGAGTTAGAAGTTGATGTTCTTGAATTGTTTTGATTCTTGAACTTACATGTGATTGATGGGTTTTCTTGAGACATTTCTGCGATGTTAAGAGTTGTTTCAAGTTAGATTCTAGTGTGCATGTTTTGGGTATCTGAATCTAAGAAAGTATTGAGAAAATAAATTGATTTAAAATGATTTGGGATCAGAAAATGAGTTGAAAAACTTGTAAGATGCACCTGGGGAGGGCCAGGCGTGTCGCGCACCATAGCGCCAGGGAGGCTAGGGAGGGCCAGATGCGTTGCGCCCCATAGCACCAGGGAGGCTGGGGCGGCGCGCCTAGAGTACGCTAGTTTAGGGCCTCAGTCAAGTAAGGCTGGTGCGGCGCCCCAGTCACGCCCCCGGATCGTCGTTTTTCATCAATTTTTCATCATTCAGTCTGTTTAAGTCCTTTTAAAGTGTTCTAACACTTCATATTGATTCTAACTACTCCAAATGACTTCTAAACACCTAGAAATCATCCAGAAACATGAATCATAACCTTGAATCCATAATTCAAATCAAGGAAAGTTAAGAGACAAGTATAGAAGTTAAGAAGAAAGTCAAAATGAGTTCATAAAGTTTTCAAACGTCTTTCACAAACGTTTTAACTTTGTTTTAAGACTTAAAGTTCAAGTTGAGTAAAGAGTAAAGAGTAAATATTGAAGTCATTTCTTCAAAGAAGTATATGGGGACTATGTATTCCCAAAGAGTTTAAAAATATTTTCACATTTGAGCAAGAAAGATAACATCGATTCCAAGAGAGCTTTCAAGCTAAGTTTTGAGTAATTATCGCAAACCAAAGAAAAAAGTTTGTTTTAAAAACATATTAGCTAAGTATATTTTGGGAGTAGTATTGAATATCGATATGGGGATATGAGTTCATATTAACTCAAGTCTCCATAAACCATGTAGCTATCATGAGTAGTAAAGGATCATACTTTTTAGATGAATCCTTAAGTGTGCTTTTAGCATAGACAAGTGGATCCACTTAGTTAAGGCGTTCTATATGACGGCAAAGTATATGACAGTTCCGGCAGCGTGGGCAAGATGATGTATCACCACTTAGGCTCATAGTGGTGGTTGTCGTTAGAGTTCTCCCTTAGAAACTATATTACATTGATATATAAGTAAAGTTGAGTTTGTTATTGCATTTTCTTTAACGAACTAAGTTGATTTCTACTGTTTTATTAAGCTTTCTATATATTGCATATGTTTTATTGCTTTATATTGAGTTAAGTTATTCATGAGGTGAGTAAGCCAAGGTAAGTGTTCCTTCCAGATTATTTTCAAGCCTATGTTATGTTTAACATTCCAACTCGCATACTCGTACATTCACTGTACTGATGCCAGTTGGCCTGCATCTTATTATGATGCACACACAGGTAACCAGGATCATCACCCAGCGCCTCGTTGATCCAGTTGAGCACTCAAAGTCAGTTGGTGGGCCTTCTTGCATTCTGGAGGACTCCTTTTATTTCGCTTTCAGTATTTCATTGTTAGGATGATTGGGGTCCTGTCCCGACATCCCTCTTTGTTTTAGAGGTTTCATAGACTGTTAGTAGTTCAATTGTCTTTACATTATCATTTCATATGTTAAGACTTGAGTTGCCATTTTGGCCAAGTTGAATGTTTGACCTTTACACATTCTTAGTTATTTTGTTAAATAGTTGAGTAAAGTGCATTTGATCATTGTAATAATGCTTAGAGTCCTCCGCTAAGTAAGTAAGCCAAGCCATGGGTTCGCTTGGGGCCAACAATGATTCTCGAGTGCCGGC
The DNA here is from genome assembly GCA_029582545.1 of Solanum lignicaule. Taxonomy (NCBI): domain Eukaryota; kingdom Viridiplantae; phylum Streptophyta; class Magnoliopsida; order Solanales; family Solanaceae; genus Solanum; species Solanum lignicaule. The sequence goes on from JAJOOF010002163.1 coordinate 47,525, forward strand.
CACGCCCAGGGTATAGACTCGGGGGGTGACAAAATATCACATCACAGTTTCCCGAGTCAATTCCTACTAATTATTTCTATGAACCGTAGAAATTTTGATAACCTGTACTATCAACTCATAGAAAACTTTAAAGTCAAATTTTAGGGTCCAATTTCTATGGAACCATTCTATGGGTTGTAGGAACTTCTACCGACCGTAGTTTGGATCTGTAGAATGAATTTTTTAGCCTAAAATTTATGTATAAAATATATAGATTGCCTCTACGGTTTGTAGAAACTTCTACGAGTTATAGATTGGAATTGTAGAATGAACCTTAAAATTTAGTTGAATTCCAAAAATGGGATCTACGGTCCATAGAACATACCACGAACCATAGATGGCCCCGTGAATGGTTTTTGTCACCTTTTTAAGAAGGGTATTTCAAAATTTTCCTATCCATTATAAGCCTAAAACCTGACTTTTTACTCTAAGTTAAGGTTTAAAATGGTGTTAGATGATCATTTACGTTCACCAACACTCCAAGTCATTAGAGCAAGGTTCCAAGAGGAGAAAAGCTAGAGTTCGAGAGTTCTTCGAGTTTTCACCGATATCGCCAAGTAATTTGTTCTTCTAAGTATGTGAGGTTATCATATTGATGGACTTAGTTCATCTTCACATCCTACATCTACTTACTATCAGTAAAGAATTATCTATGGTTTATAATTCTTGAGATGAGTTCCGTTGTTGAGTTCTGAAATCTATTCCTACTTTTTGAGTTGCTTTATCTTGCATTGAGATTCTTGAGTTGATTGTTCATTTCTATTTTTTAGCATGAACCCTTTATTGATTTATTACCGAGTTAGCATTAAGAATCCTTTAACACAACTTTTTTTTTTGTCTTAAATTGATTTTTAAGAAAGTAAAGAAGAGCTTTAAGTACAATTTAAAGAGTGATTTGAGTAAGAGTATAAGGGAACTAAGTATTCCTAAATATATTACTTTTTACATAAGGAAAAGAGAAATTTTGATTTATTAACGAGTAAATTAGTTTAGAGATATTCCATAGCAGTACACTCTTTTAAGAGGATATTTTGAGCAATTATCACAAATTGAGAAAGAGTATATATTACACATTTGAGCATGAGCATATATTTATTGGGAGTACTATTGAGAATTGATATGGGGATGATTTCAGACAACTCACATTCCTCATAAACGATGTAGCCGACATGGGTAATGGATCGTACTTTTTAGATGACTCCTTAATATTTTTTTCGAGCAGAGCTTTAGTGGATCAACATAGTCGAGATGTTCTATATCCCAACAAGATACATGACAATTTTTGTAGCTTGGGCAAGACGTTGTATCCTCATGTTGCTCATAGTGATAGTTGTTGGTTAGAAAATCTCCTAAATAGAGTTAAAAGTGTATTTTATCATATCACTTAATATGTTGAGTTCAATGATGAGTAAGTATTTGTAAAGTTCTAATGATTTCACTCATTTATTTCTTTACATTCAAATTAGTATATATTTATATCTATTGCAGTCCTTTCATTCAGTCATTTCGCTTCAGCAATATTACGTACTCGTACAATCAATGTGTTGATGTCATTCGACCTACATCTATTTATGATGCAAATATAGGTGTTCAAATCATCAACATACACTTTGTTGAGATTAATTTGCACTCCCAGTTAGTTTTTGGTGAGCCTCTTTGCATTCTAGATGACTCAACTTTTATCTTTTAGTTAGTTGCTTGACGTGTTGTGGGTATTGTCCTGACATCCATATTAAACAATAGCGGCTTCATAGATAGTCAGTTTTGAGTATGTTGTAGTATTCATTTCTTAAACTGTTTTTTTAGCTATTATTGTTTTCAGAATATTTTGAGACAGTTGAGTACTTTGAGATTAAATAGTTTAATTGTGTTTTAAAGCTTAATTTTGCTTGAGTTAGTCTTTAGCTAAGTAGCCAACAGCCAAGGGTTCGCTTGTGGATCATCATGGTTCTCAAGTGTCCGCCACATTCAAGGTGTAGGCTTGGTTGACAGGTGGGATTTAAATTAGCAAATGACAAGGTTTTTCAAGAACTTGAGTTTTAAGCTAAAATGGTGATTGTCTAGTGATTTTCACTGCTTTTTCAAAATGGTTTTCACCAATGAGTTCTAAATGTCTTGATAAACATATTCAAGTAAATATTTTTGGATTCAAACCTCATTTTCGGAATTGGGTTGTTCAGTTGATTTGACCCATTTCTCAAAGTGAATGATTTGGGTGTTATTATTAGTTGTGGAATCTTATTTTGATTACTTGATTAAATAAGATTGAGTGTCTTTGCACATTTTTCAGAAAGGGAAAGATCAAGTCTTGAATTAACTTTTGATTGAATTAAAGCAAGTGATTTCTAAACTTTTTAAAACTAGTAGAATCGTTTATTTCCCTTCACTGTGTGTTGGGGAGTAATGTGAATGACGTGATGTGTTCAATTATTTTACTTGATTTATCTTAATGAATAAAAATGGGATTATTGAAAGAGGCAATGTGTTGATCATAATTCTTTGTGAATTGCCTTGTTGTGGACCCTAATGTGTTGATTAATGAAATGCTTTGATAGAATTATTATGGACTTGAATTATTTGAGTTGTTGTCTCTTTCTTATGGTGTGAAATTTCTTATTTGCATTGATTTCTTTATTTCCTGATGAGACATGTGATGATCATGCCGACGAGAAATGGTTCTAGCAAGAGATATGATATAAAACCGAAGGGATATGGTTCCAGCTAGTGATATGATATAAAGCCCTAGGGAAATGGTTCTGGCTACTGATATTATACTTAAGGGAAATGGTTCCATCTAGTGATATAGTTTAAAGGCGAAGGAAAAATGGTTCTGACTAGTGATATTGTGCCGAAAAGAAAAGGTTTTAGCAATAGTTTGATCTACTAGATACTTGTAATAGATCTACTTGATACTTGAGAATTACTTACTTGGTAAGTGTGATTGGCATACTTGAAACTTATTGGTTGTTGAACTGCGATTATTGGACTATGATTGTTAAGCCTTGTGAATTATGTATTGTAAAATTGTTAGGTTGGACTGATTTATGCAGGTTGTAGCTTGAGGAGTTTCGATTTGGATGAAAGGAGTACTCGTATTCTAGAATAATTTTGCTATATTTAGTAGTTTCTTGCCGAGTACACTGTGTTGTTCTGTACTCACTCCTTGCTTCTAAACTATATAGGTTCCGAGCCTAGTTCCGTGTGATTGCTCTTCTTCTTCACCCTCCTCCGTGGCTCAACAAGGATTCTTATAGGTAGTTGTTTGTCATCCTGGCGGACCCTCTTCCTCCTTTATGTTTATGCTTTGTTCTATTTGAGAAATAAAGACTTTTGAAACATGTAATTATCTTTCAATTCTATTTTAATACATTAGTGGATTGAACACGTGACAACAAGGTTTTGAGTTATATTAGAATGACTAAGTTTTTTTGCTCCTTTATTTATCTTGTCTTCCTTTTCACATTTCTTAGCATTTTTTAGGTTTGAGGCTGACTTGTCGTAGTGGGATAGACGAGTGCAATCTCTTCCATTTTTGAGTCGTGAGACTAATTTATTCTTAGTTTTGTTATGTAATTCTAGAAACTATCAATACCTATTTTTAGGATCTTATTAAGGTGGTTCTTAATTCAGTTTTATCTGGTTTGTGAGTTCCTAAGATGCTATTGTCGAGAGAGAAATTTGTTGCTACCTTGTGGTTGAAGCTTTGGTTATTGAATATAATCATGTCTCTTAACCCTTCTTGGAGATATAAGGTTTGGAAATGTGCGTATTGAGAGCCTTGTGTCACGTCCCGCCACATCACAGTTAAATTTGGCATCCGGATAGGGGCGAAAGGGTCTAGAGTTGTGGAGAGGTTTCCGGAAAACTCTAGAACCCTCTAGATTATTCAAGAAGGCTAGAGAATCTCTAGAATGACTTAGAAGGCAATGGAAGGTCCTAGAGTGTGTAGAAAGTTCTAGAGCTAGGACCAAAGTGTAAATAAGTTTAGGGACTTGTAAAGTAAATATTAATTACATTTTAGTCCCTAGGAGTTAGTATAAATAGGTGGTGCCATTAATTTGCAAGGCATCCAACCAAGGAACCAAGCAACCATCCAAGTTGTAAGCAATCTTCCAAAGCCAATACAAAAGCCTTCTTCCAAAAAGCTCTCTTTGATCTTTCTAAGTCTTCCTTAAGCATTCTCTTAGCGATCTTAGTTGTAAAGGGCTTACTTGAGCTTACAAGATCGTGAAAGATTCGTGAGTAAGTTGTCAAGTGCCGCACGGAGCTTTAGTAAGACTCTAAGTCCGTGACACTTGTCTCTCTATTATCAAGGGTTTTCTCTTTAATACTCCATTTGTCCTTAATTACTTGTCCACTTTTGAATTGACACACCTATTAAGAAGACAATAATTGATATAGTGAGTTTATCATTTTACCCCTATTAATTATGAAGTGAATGAATTAAAAACTTAAGATTTTCAAGAAATTCTACATTTTTCAAAGTAATATATTGAGGGTATAATAGAGAAATTTTTTTTGTCCTTTCTTGATTTGTCAAAATGGATAGGTAATTAGGGACAACTAAAAAAGAAATAGTGGACAAGTAATTAGGGACAGAGGGAGTATAATTCTAGGATATTTTTAGGAAGAGACAATTCTTATCAAACATGGACTAAGAAGAGAAGGAGTAAAAATTATTGGGGCCATTGTGGGGTGCTGCTATGAAGGCCAAAGGACAAATAGAGCTATAGCAGCCAAGGGACTGCGGTAGTGGTCCAAGACAGTCCTTTCTTGGATAATCATATGTAAGTGAAATATTTTTTCCGCCAAGGCGGGTCGATCCCAGCTTTACTCGACTAGATAGACCTAATTTTAGACTCAGGAATTTTACCGTGGGTATTTCTTAAAGTGAAAGGATGGATTATTACATTTAAACAGATTTAACTAAACATGACATAAACTGATCAATAAAATTGAAGTTCTTTCTTCCCCTCCCGTATAAAGAGATAGACATTAGTTAAAAAGAATCAAAGAAATATATATATATCTGGATCCCAATATGATTAATATTTATCATATTGACTATAAAAGGAGTTTTTTTCATCAAAGTAATAAATGTACATATTCATTTGATAAAAATTTAGTAAGTCGTCTTAAAATAATATCTCTTCATCTTGAGTATTTTTCTTAAAATGAATAAAATATATCTTTTAATTTTAACACTATTGCTAACACATCATTTTGATAAGTATTTTGTGCAATTATTTCAGATTGACTTGTCTCAAAACTAATATAGAAATATATATAATGTGAATCGAGTGACATGTTGGTGAGTATCGGACATTAACAATAACATATTTAAGCAAGATTTAGTTTCAAGTATATTTGAAAGAAACATAATTTTTTAACTAAATATGGTTTATCCAAAATGAAAGAAAATAATAATGTGCTTCGACAAGCGATGTAACTTTTCAATCATACATACATCACCATTTAAGATTTAAAAAATATTTGTGTTTTTTAAATTAACCATAAAATTGAATATTTTTATGCATATTCAAATACTGTCAAAATTTATATTTCAATATTCCTAACCAATATATAAATGTTCCTTTGTTTCAATATTCAATTATGTACATCCTTGAATCAAAATATACTTTTTATTTTTAAAAAAAACTCAATGAAGGAAATGAGTAAACAAAAACTTTATGACCATTTTCTATGTACACTACTTAAATTTAAACCACATTAACATTTTTCCTAATAAGTTGGTCAACATAATACCAGAGCCTTAAGTAAATATATTTCAAGATGATTCTATCTAACTTTTATCTAATATCCCCTCATTTAGTGTTTTTCCAAAATAGTTCTTGCTAGCAATAAAAAAATCTCTATTTCAAACTTTTAAAAATATACAGAATTAAAATTTTCTCTATAATTGGAGTCAATCCTAGGCAAGAAAATCACTACTACTACTACAACAAAGTCATTTTAACCATCATATCCAAACAAACACATTTCTCCTCCCCTTTAGCCATGACTAGAAACAAAGAGAACTATGCTTTCATTGAAGATGATAGTAAAAGAAAATTCTCATTTAATAAAAGACTGAAAGGGCTCTTGAAAAAATCTGATGAACTGAACACACTTTGTGATATTGAAGTGGCTACAGTCATTTATGGCCCTTACAAAAATGAACCATATACATTTCCAAATAAGGATGTTGTATGCAATACTTTTATAAAGTTTAAGGAGTTGCCAACATTGAATAGATCTAAAAACATGGTGACAAGAGAAGAGTTCACCATGCGAAGGATCAAGAAGTTGGAGGAACAACTTTAAAAGGTAAGAAAGGAAAATAGGGTCAAGGAAATGACAAATGAGATGTTCGAGAGAAAAACTATTTCTGTTGACATGAACCCTTCCTATCTCAACGACCTACGTTGTGTAATCAAGAAGAATCTCAAACAGGTATGTAAACTAATGATAAAAGAGGCTAATGGAGAGGGTTCTACATCAAATGCCCCTCAACTCATTGTTGAACCAATGGTACCCAGTAGGAACAACTCTGAAGGACCAAGGGATCCTTCTCCTCTATTGTTTTCACAAATGTTTCCTCCAATTGTTCCACAATTGTTTTCTCCAATGCCACAACACATGGCTGTTGGAAAAACACCTGGACTGACCCATCCAATGCCGTCAACAATAATGGATTCTCTGATTCCTTCACCAACGATGGATTCTCTGATGCCTTCACCAATGATTGATTCTCCGATGCCTTCTTTAATGATGGCTTCTCCAATGTATTCTCCAGTGTCTCCTTCAATGACACAACAAATGGAACCTTTATGGATATCCCTTCAATTGGTATATCAGCATCAATGAATAACAATCACAATTCCTCTATTGACTTACCAGATAGTTCTACAATTTCTGGGTTGCTCAACTGGAAGGATGATGTTGTGATGACTTTATTGGATGATCCGTTTTTTTAAAATATTAATATGCAAGATCCAAACCACACCAGAAAATTCTAAGGACCAATATGTGTATTTTTAATTAGTACTATTTTTTATGTACATATGGTCAAATGGAGTATTTATGTCGTTTACTATTTTTCATATCTAAATTGTGTCATTGGACTCTCCGAATACGTTTCCCTTCGTCCTCCTTTGAAGTGTCCTTTTGTCTTATTCCTTGATTTGTTTCAAAGTTTGTAGTGTCATTCACTTATTAAATCGATGGTCAAATATTTTAATATTTATTAGATACTGATTTGTTTATTTTTCATTTATTATTATTATTATTGAAATTTTTGTTGTTAGTATAATTTTCTAAAATGACCTCTTACACTTCAAAATCTAATAAACCAATTTACATATAGGGTAAAATTTTATTTTCAAACTTTCCGGTGTAACTAGTAAAACATCTAATATTAAAATTTAATTAAAACCAATCTAATTAATTGTCTTATTTAATATTCATATTTTTTTAAAAAAATATGGTGATAGTACAAGATTCATTAATTTTGTGGCTATTGTATGTTAAAAACTTCAATTGTTCTATTTTAAGTTAATTTTTAGAATTGATGTTTGCACACCCAAAACATAGAATTGGATCATCACATTTATATTTTGGTTCCATTTTTTTCTCCCTTCGTGAAGTAGAGAAATTGTTCCTATGTTCGAAGTCTATTGGACAAAATAAATGTATCCCTTGCATTAGGAATATAATTGTTTGTGTTTATTTATTAATTGGAAGACACAAATATCCAGATAAGAAATAAAAAAATAAGGCAAGGGAGATGATAATATATTAATAGGTAAAAATTGAACTATCACGGTTAATAATACACAAAATTTAATATAAAAATTGAGATTTACAAATATCCTAAGGTTACTGAAACATGGTTTTAAGCTTGTTGAAATATTTTTTTATGATGTTCATTTGACCCGAATGGGGATGTTTATGCTGTGATATATTTTCCCGTTGGGCCATGTACTGATAATTTTGACCAACGGTTGGTTTGTATATCTATTTTTGGTTGTGCATATTCATGCGTTATAGTATATCTTTTAGGTTTTATTTATACTTAGATCTTTCCCAATAGTTATCATTATCGTCAAATCGGGTGACTTGTGCAATTAATGATTTTGTAACATCTCGCAATTCGAAATAGCTAGGAAGAAGCTAAGAATTGGAAATAGTGATTTTTGGAAAGAATTGAAATCTGGAAATTTGTTTAAGTTAAAAGTGAGTTTTTGGTCAACTTCAAACGGCCATAACTCCTAGCTCACTATGAATTATGTGTACTTACAGATATGGTTGGAAATATCTTGGAATGATCTTTCCAACGCCACCGAGTTTGCGTGATTCCGAGTTCGTATGAGTGAGTTATACCCTTTGGAAGTTGGGTTGTTCGAATAAGGAAAGTCTAAAACCGGATTTTTGGAAAGGCAAACTAGTCATTTCTCTAATTAATTTCCTAATTCGTTTTTAAGAGTTAATTGGGGTAAAAATCAGATTTTATTGAGTTTAGAAGAAAAAAAAAGGGTTGAGTTCATGCTAGGGCTTGGAGAAAAGAGAAAAGAGAAGGAAGTTCAAGATTCGTCAAGAACGTTCAAGAATTGCTTGTGGATTTCTTTGGGGGTGATCCCTACAAGGTATGTGAGATCTTTTCGTGTTGGGTTAGTTCACCCACACACCGACTTGTTTCAATTCAGCGATTTGGAGTTGTTTGAATGTTAAGAAAGTGAAGTTCTTGAAGAACATTGTTGAAATCTTGTTGGTTGATTGTTGAATGCCTAGTGTGGATTTGTTTCATGTTTCCGGGTTGTTTTCCGAGTTAAATCTATTGGGTATTGAGGGTACTAATGATCCTAAGTGTTTGGGGAAAGAACCATGGAAATTGGGAGGGTTTAGAGATGAAAAACGAAGGAGAAAAGTCGGAGTTTTCTGGGCAAGGGGTTGGGGCACAGCGCCTCTCAGAGCGCCCCACTTCAGAGTCTGAATTTTGGGCTCTGGGGAGATGCACCAACAAGAGCGCCACAACTTCAGCTCTGAAGTTTGTGCTCTGGCGCCCCACGCCTCTCAGAGCGCCTTGGACGCCAGTTCACCCCATTCTTCCCCCATCTTTTCATACTAGTTTCTAAGTGATGTACCTATGTTTCCTAGTTGATTCTAACACTCTAAGGTACATCTAAACATCATGAAATCATCCATCAACATGAGATCATGAACCTTGAATCCATAATCTAATTCAAGGAAAGTTAAGATCAAAGTCAAAGAAGTTAAGAGTCAAGTCTAGAAGTTAAGAAGCAAGTCAAAGCAAACTTTCTTAAAGTTTTCAAGAGTCTTTAACAATGTTTTAAATCCATTTTAAGACTCAAGTTTTCAAGTTAAGCAAAGAGTAAAGAGTTAAGTTCAATTCTCAAAAAGCTATTAGGGAACTAAGTATTCCCAAAGAAGTTTATAAATGTTTTCACATTTGAGCAAGAAAAGGGAACATCGATTCCAAGAGAGATTTTAAGCTAAGTTTGAGTAATTATCTCAAATAAATAAAGAAGTTGTTTTAAAACATATAAGCTAAGTATATTTTTGGGAGTAGTATTGATCACCGATATGGGGATGCGAGTTCATATTAACTCAAGTCTCCATAAACCATGTAGCCATCATGGGTATTAATGGGTCATACTTTTTAGATGATCACATAAGTTAAGCTAGTGGATCCACTAAGTTAAGTAGTTCTATATGAAGGCAAAGTATAGGACAGTCTGGCAGCGTGATGGTAAAAACGTTGTATCACCACTTAGGCTCATAGTGGTGGTTGTCGGTTAGAGAAACTCCCACAGTAGTAATTGCATGGTTCCTCAAGGGGTTCTGCTTAGTATGAATGGGGGTATGGGACTTCATTCATGCATTGCACAAGTAGACTTTGAGAGGGAGCATGGTATGCCTTTTATGATATTATGATTTTGAGTTGACACCATGTTTTAAACAATTTTCTGTTTTCTTTATATTTCACTTGTTTTAAACTACTTTATAATGAAATGAGTTCAGTTAAGTTTATTCATGAATTGAGAAGAGCCAAGGTAAGTGTTTCTTTCAGAATCTTTTCAAGCCTATGTTATGTTTAGCATTCCAACTCACATACTCGTACATTCAATGTACTGATGCTAGTTGGCCTGTATCTTATTATGATGCAGACACAGGTAACCATGATCAGCATCCAGCACGCCGTTGATCCAGTTGAGCACTCCAGAGTCAGTGGTGAGCCTCCTTGCATTCCGGAGGACTCTTTTATTTCGCTTTCCTAGTGTTCTTTATTAGGATGTTGTGGGGTCTGTCCCAACATCCATCTCAGTATTATAGAGGCTTCATAGACAATCGATAGTTAGTATTGAGTCTCTCATCTATGTATTTGCAGATACTTTGTTTGAGACATAAGTTGCCATTTTGGCTAAGATGTTATCATTTAAACTATTGTAATGAGTTTATTCTATTAAGTCTTCCGCTGAGTTAAGTAAGCCAGGCCAAGGGTCCGCTTGGGGCCAGCAATGGTCTCCGAGTGCCGGCCACGTCCAGGGTGTAGTCTCGGGGCGTGATAGATTTGCTAGAAACAAAGTCAATGTAAGATACTATGGATAGTTTGGTTGATAAGAGGTGACTGATATGATCCAAATAAATTAAGTCAAATTTAAAACTATCCATGATATTGAATGTTAATATTTTCATTAAGTTGTTGTAATTTCTATAGAGTCTAATGCGTCAAGTTGGTATTGATAGTTGTTTTTTGTTTGGTTGACATTTTCCATGAGTGGTGATTGTTTGTCTTCACCTTTTGATTTGTTAAAATGAGTATGGATGAATTAGCTGATAAATACATAATGGACAAGCTTATGATACTACGTGTGTGCATGTTGACATCTTCCTGAGAGTGAGTGTTTGATTCTGAATCTTAAATTCTCTAGTTTCATTTATACTATATATTTCGGGGATCCTCTTTTCCTGAGTTGGCACAAATAAATAAAAGAATGATTACCATTGTCAAATAGTTTTCTTAAAATTATACATAGACTGTATAAATTATAATTGAGCTTAAATGTTGTCATGTGATAAAGTGTCGCTTCTATGATTCAAGTTCGTGTCAAGTCGAATTCTTGCTAGGTAAAAGAGTGAAATCTGAGTTTGTATGATGTTGAAGTTTCGTACTCCTTGAGGATAAAAAGTAGTTTAAGTTTTTTGTGATTTGATAAGTTTGTATTTTACCTACTTGTGAGTTTCTAAGCTTAAACTATTGTGTTTTCAGAGAGAAAAAGAAGGCATTTATGATGTTTAAGCTTTGAAAAGAATATTTTCATAATTTACAGGCGATCGAGTAGAAACAAAGTAAAAAGGTTCAAAGCTGAAAGTGATCAAATAGTTTGTTGCCATAAAGTGATGTAGTTGTCTTCGCATGTCCACATGCGGCTCCGCATCACTAAATTACTGAATTTCAACTACAGGAAGAATGGTCGCAGAAAAAGGTTGGTGTGTGGTAAACAGATGTGGTGCAACTCTTAATATGGGGATGTATCTCACCTACATTTCAAATTAAGTCAAAAGTGACAATTTCACCATACTACTAGATATGGGAAAACATTTGTGACTGAAACAACAAATGCAGTGACGCAGTGCGTGTGTGAGACCTAATTGTATTGACCTGGTTGGTTATTTTTGGAAATTTTTGTAAAGTTGTTATTTTACTTGTAACATCGTAACTAGAAAGAACTAGAAGGAAGTTTAAAATCTGGAAATAGTTATTTTGGGAAGAATTTAAAAATCTGGAAATTTGGGTAAAGGTGTTAAAGTGAGTTTTTGGTCAACTTCAAACGGCCATAATTCCTAACTCAGGATGAGTTAGGTATGATTCTAGATATGGTTAAAAATCCCATGTAATGATCTTTCCAACGCCGCCAATTTTGCGCGATTCCGAGTTTGTATGAGTAAGTTATCCCCTTCAGCAGTTGGGATGTTCGAATAAGGAAAGTCCAATCCGGATTTTAGAAGGGTAGATTAGTCTTTTCCCTACCCAATTAATTTAATTCATTTTAGTGAATTAATTAAGGGTCAAATTAGAATGAGATCAGTTTGGTCAATTGGAAATTCACGCTAGGGCTTGGAGAAAGGAGAAAAGAGAAAGGAGGAGAAATGAGAGAAAAAATCAAGGTTCGCCAAGAACGATCGATTTTTGGTTGTGGATTCGTCAAGGAATTCATCTTACAAGGTATGTGAGTCTTTCATAGCGTTGGGTTCATTCACCCATGCGTCAAACATGTTTCGTTCAGCAGAATTCGTCCTTAAAGAGTTTAAAAGTAGATATTCTTGACATGAATTCTTGAATTTGTATGTTGTTCTTGAATTGGGTTGAATTGAGGAGTTTCTGAGATCGTTACGTTGAGTTTTAGAGTTGTTTTGAGTTAGGTTCTTGAATACACATGTTGGGTATCGGAATATAAAATGAATTTGAGAACAATAGTCGAGTTTAGGCGAATTGGGGCTGGAAAACGAAGAAGGAACAGTCGAGCAGGATCTGGCACGCAAGTCCGCGTCGCGGACTTGCTCCCCCAGTGAGCAAAAAGTTGCTCCACGTCGCAGTCAGGACGCGGTCTCTTCTGTCTCAAAATTTAATTTCGTGAGTAATTATTTAAAACAAATCCGCGTCGCGGACTTATTCCAAGACAGTGATTTCGTGACTTTTCTCATGTTTAGCTATTTAAGATCATTCCTAAACATCATGTGATCCTTCCTATCACAAATCAAAATCCTTGAATCCATAATTCAATTCGAGGACCAGTTAAGAGTCAAGTCAAGAGCAGTTACGATCAAAGTCTAGAGAAGTTCTTAAAGTTTTCCAAAAGTCTTTTGCAAACGTTTTAACTTTGTTTTAAGACTTAAGTTTTGAGTTCAGTAAAGAGTAAAGTTGAATTTCATTTCTTCAAAACTATATGGGGGCTAAGTATTCCCAAAGAGATTTTAAAAAATTTCACATTTAACCAAGAACGGAAACTGAGATTTCCAAAGAGCCTTCGGGCTACTTTTCAGAAAAGAGTAATCGCTTTCTAAATGAAGCAAGAGGGGAAACTTTGATTTCCAAGATAGCCTTTGAGCACTAATCTCAAATCACAGAAGAAGTATGTTTTTAAACATAAGAGCTTATATTATTATATGTTTGGGAGTAGTATTGAGCACCGATATGGGGGAGAGTTCAGACAACTCACAACCCCCATAAACCATGTAGCCATCATGGGTAGAAAAGGGTCATACTTTTTAGATGATTCCTTTAGTGCTTTTTAGCATAGACTAGTGAATCCACTTAGTAGTTCAGGTCTTATACTTGTGGCAAGGTATAAGATGTTCTGGCAGCATGAGAGAAATCGTTATATCATCATAATAGCTCTTACGTGATGGTTGTCGGTTAGAGAAACTCCCACAGAAGTTATTGTATTGTTATATACATCAGTTTATTGTATTTTTACATACATCTCAGAGTTATTTGTATCTTTCCATACACACAGAGTTGACATCATGTTTTAAACAACTTTTCTTTATATTGCACTTGTTTTAAACTGTTTTATATAGAAATGAGTTCGGTTATGTTGAGTTGAGTTGAGCCAGGTAAGTTCTTCAGTTCCTTTTAGATTCTTTTCAAGCCTTTGTTGTTTTAGCATTCCAACTCGCATACTCGTACATTCAATGTACTGATGCTAGTTTGCCTGCATCGTATTATGATGCAGACGCAGGTAACTAGGATCGACACCCGGCGTACCATTGATCCAGTTGAGAACTTCATAGTCAGTGGTGAGCCTCATTGCATTCCGGAGGACTCCTTTATTGCTTTTAGTTCTTTTCAATATTTCATTGTTAGGATGATCGGGGGTCCTATCCCGACATCCATCTCAGTTGTTTTAGAGGTTTTATAGACAGTCAGATGTTAGTTCTTTATTCTTTTCATTGTCATTATTCCATGTTGAGACTTGAGTTTGTCTTAATGGCCAGTTGAATGTTCTTTTATAACATTCTAGTTTATCATATAAACTTTTTTTTTGTTGAGTTTAAGTCTTCCGCTGTGTAAGTAAGCCAGGCCAGGGGTTATCTTGGGCCATCAATGGTTCTCGAGTGTCAGTCCCGCCCAGGGTGTAGGCTCGGGGCGTGACATTACCCCTCTTGATATTGTCCCCGAATCGAACTCAAATTTGTGTTTCGATGATCCCATTTTGTATAGAACGTCAAGTATAGTCGATTTTCAAATATGATTTGTATATACAGGATTCTGAATGAATCCTGATGGTCCTTTCGATGTTTTGAGATTTGGCTGATTAATCTAGTCCATTAGTTATATACCCTTCGCATTTGTGATAGGCCTTCTTCTTAAGCGACCTTCACTTAAGCCAAGGTTTGATCTCTAAAGCGAAGGGCGAACTTTAGCAGGGTTAGCTTAAGTTAGCCAAGGGTTGCTTTAGCGGTGATCACTTAAGCAGAGCCTAGTTTACAGGAGTGAGACCCCCCACTTTAAGTGGGGTTCGCTTAAGGGAATCCTTAAGACATCTAAGAGGGATTTTGGCCTGTTATTTTGGGGTTTAACCCCAATTTTATATTTTTTAGCTTTGTAAAATCCTTGTAGGAAAATTTTGAAAATATTTCTTGGGCTAAGCCATTTGGGTAAGCCTTTGTGATCCTAAAACTACAATTTCCTTTAATCATTTATGGATTTTAACATCAAAAGTTGGTGTAACACCTAGAAAATTTCTAAGCTAAAGCCCGAACCATTCTTAATTTACATGTAAGGTTGTATCAGGTTATTTTTATATTGATCATAGGTGTAAAGGTCAATTCTTTAGTGTGGAAATGGTTTTGGATAGGAATTAAGGTCACAAGAAACCCCTAGCACAGAGTTGATTTGAAAGCTTCCTTACCGATTAAGTTTTGACATAAGATTATACTTAATTAAACTTAATCATATCTCTCAGCACAAAATTAATTAGGTGACCTATGACCTGGTCAATTGAAGTTCTACGAGTCTCCTTTCCAACGCCACCAAGTTTGCCTCATTTCGAGTTCGGAGTAAAAAATTATGGCTATTTTATCGGAGAATGTCACATCACAGTTTCTTGAGTCAATTCCTACTAATTGCTTCTAGGGACCGTAGACTTTTCGATGATCCGTACTATCAATTGGTAGAAGACATTAGAGAAGTCAAATTTTTGGGTCCAATTCCTAGAGAACCATTCTACGGGCCGTAGGAACTTCTACCGACCGTAGTTTGGATCAGTAGACTGAATGTTTGAGCCTAAACCAAAATTCGTTTAAAGATGATAGGGTGAGGAAAAGATTAAAATACCCCTCTTAAATTCGGGTAACTTTCCTTAACTGGACAATCTGACTTCAAACCGGCATATCTTCCTCATACGAGCTCGAAATTTAGCAAACTTGGTGGCGTTGGAAAGAGGATTCCAATACCTTTCATTTGATATCTTATGGGCCACCTAACTCATCCTATGGTCGTTTGAAGTTGACCCAAACTCATAACTTACCGTAACTTGCCAAAAAAAAATTAATTTGGCTCTTTCCAAATTGGTTCATTCTAAATTTAGTACAAAAAGAAAAAAATTCAATAAAACTTGATTTCCTTCTATTCATTTTAATAAGTTTAAAACTAAATAATTAATTTATATACTTAATAGATGAATCTCATAAACACTTTTGTCTTACTTTCTCTTAAAAAAAATTATAACATCCGCAACATTAAGTTTTTGACAAACTTAAAATTTTCCTTTTCCTTTTGATTAACGTTTTTTTATTATCTATCCTTTTTTTTAATCTGTTTTCCTATCAATTTCTCCCTTAAATTTTTTCTCTCATATAATTCTACTTTACATTGTTTCCATTCCAACATTATTTTTTGGTTCTTCCATTTTCCTACTTTTTTCTCTCTTTTCATATATTATGTTCCATCTTTTCTTATTCAATTCCTCCAAGAAGATGGTAACAATTAGCATTGTATTTTAAAATAATCAAGTTAGTCTTTTAACTTTTTACTAGTTTTTTGCAAAATGTTAAAACTGAATTCTGTTAATTAATTTTTTCTTATATCTTTTAGGGATTCATGTTTTATATTAAACACTAAAAATAAAAATTTTAATTATCTCCCACCATCAAAGTGCATCCTCAAACGCACTTTAATGTTTCTCGAAAATTGCTCTTGATGCTAACCTTTGTTAATGTACTTGCTCTTAATAATTTCATACGAAGTTTTCAAATCAAACTTTCTCTTTTATATATCTTATTTTGCATCCTCTTTAGAAACAAAATTAATTACATAAAGTAGTCTTTGTCAATAGCTATTGCAAAAATAAAGTAAATGATAACTAAGTTCAAAACAAATATATTTGAATAAAAATATTATTTTGATATAGTTTTAAAATGTCATAAACTTGAATATGAAGTAACAGGGGGTTACGAATGTATTAAACTTCCAAGTTATAGCTATTACTAATAAGAAATAAGCGTAGAAATTATGAAGATGAAAAGGTGTGAGTTTTGAAAAAAAAACAAAAAAAAAATAAACGAATAAAATGAGAGAAGAGAATAAAAAGAAGAAGAAAAATAGAATAGTTGGACATAAAGTTATCCAAAAAATAAAAGAGTAGTTACCAAAGAGAGATGTCAAGTCACATTTTAGAATACTGCTTAAATTTAGTTAATTGAAAAATCACAAAATGATATTATTTTATATATATAAGTATATGTAAATATGCTTCTACTAATAAATATTATTTTTAATAATTAATATAATTTTGAACAATATTTTTTGCATTACCTTATTTTAGGTAGCACAAATTCTCAAAATATACCTACTTGACTTTTCATTTTTCAGTGTGACAGTTTTTCCAAATATACCAACTTAATTATTCAACCTCCATTATAATTATTCTAAATACCTACTTAACTTTTCTTTCCCACTTTAATAATTATATATTTTATATGGAAATATTATTTACTGTTAGTAATTATAAATATTTCTATCATTTGTGGAAAAAAAATTTATTTGTGTTACCTTATTTTTAAAAATTCAAGAGTCTAATTATAAGCTTTTATTAAGCAGCAAGAGAATCACTTTTTTTTTTATCTTTATAACATAAAACCTTTTATTACTCTTTTATAATTGTTCATTTAATACTTATTTTATGTATTTCAAGCACAATATATAACAAAAATATTTTTTCACTTTTTGCAACTAAAGAAAATGATAATTCTATATCACCCAAAATTATTTTGCAGAACAAAAATCATGTATCACCATTTTCTTTTTCTAAAGAAGTAACATGTAGAGAAACAACTTTAAATTTTTATATTCAACTGAAGTAACCTTTGAAATCTTCAAATAATACGTAGCTCATCTACTATATAGAATATTTTTTCATCTTTCTAAGAGCATGTTTGGATGTGCTTCTAGTTTTTGGCTTATGAATCAAAGTTATAAATTAGAATTTCTAACTTATGATTTATTTTTGTCTTTTTGACAAATAATTTTTTTTTATCCAATTAATGTGAACTTATACAAGTACAAGTAGATGAAGGAGTGGAAGACCATATGTTATCATAAATTTTCATAGCTCACATATCCTTACCATATCATAGGTCACCTTCTTCATGAAGAAAAGTTCGAACTACAAATTATTATTTTTGATTAAATGCATGACTGACAAGGATTTTAAGTTAATTAACTTGTACAATTGTATCCATTATATAACTCCCCAAATGTCTTTTGAGTTCTCCATTATCATACTTATTTATTAGTGACTCATTTATGGTGAATTAAATAGGGAAGAACGTGAAATTTTATTGGTCTTTATTGAAAGAAAAATACATTAAGAATATAAATTAAACATAATTAAGAGAATTCAATGAGTGATTGTTATGATCTTTTTACATAGAATATAAATGAGAAAAAAAAGGAAAAAATGTCAAATAATAGAGAAAAAGGATAAATGCAAATGGTGGCCTTAAAGATGTGTCACGTCACTTTTTATATATTCAACTTTATATATATATATATATATATATAAATCAAGTGACAGGTTGGTGAGTATCAAACATTAACATACACATATTTAAGCATGATTTCAAATATATTGGAAAGCAACATAATTTTTTTACTATTTGTGGATTGTTCAAAATTGGAGAACATAATAATGTGCTTCTACAAGCGTCATAACATCTACAATAATACATATATCACCAGTTAAGATTTAACAAATATCTGTGTTTATAAAAAATTAACCATTAAGTTAAATATTTTACGCATATTCAAATACTCTCATAATTTATATTTCAATATTCCTACCCAATATTTAAAATGTTCCTTTATTTCAATATTTAATTATGTACATCCTTGTATCATAATATACTTTTTAATTAGAAAAAAATTGATAAGGGAAATGAGTAAACAAATACGTTAGTGATAACTTTATGACCATATTTTGTAGACACTACTTAGATTTAAACCACATTAATATTTTTTCCTAATAAGTTGGTCAACATAATATGTAGAGTCATAAAGTACATAATATTAGAGTGTTGACTGTTTTTCTTCCGCTTTTCATTCTAGTACCCCAGAAGTCCTAATTGATCTGAAACCGGGTATGTATGAATTAGCAGAGAAATACATAATGGACAAACCTATGATATTACGAGTGTACATGTGGACATCTTCCTGAGAGTGAGTGCTTGATTCTGAATCTAAAGTCCCCAAGTTTTATTTATACTATATGCGTGGGGATCCTCTTTTCATGAGTTGTGACATTAAGCTAGCAGAAGTGATTGTTATTGTCAAATATTTTTCATGATAAGGCATAGATTGTATGAATGATATGTGAGCTTAAAGGTTGTCGTGTCATAAACTCTGGCTTTTTATGATTTAGCATTCGTGTCAAGTCAAGTTATTTTTTTTTTCTTTCTAGGTAAAAGAATGAAGTATAATTCTATATGATTTTGTTTATATTCCTTGAGGATAAGTGTAATGACCATGATGATAATTTTTGAAATTTTCATTAAAAATTATCATTTTACCCCTTCATATAGTTGCCCCGAGTCATGTTTGATTAGTTTTCGAAGTTGGTTTGAAATTTAATTGAAAAGTTGAAGTTTTCTAAAGTTTTGAGTTTTGGAAGGTTCAAAGTTGTTATGAGTGGTTTTCAGTAACAACCGAAGTCTCGAGTCTCGAAATGGAATTCCGTCTCTTTCATCAGCTTCGGAGGTATGTCATACATAAGAGCCCTTGCATTAAGCCTGTCAATTGAGCCAACCCGTCCGGTTCCGGCCCATTAAAATTGACCCGATAGCGGCCCAAGACCGGTAAGGCCCGGACCGGCAGCTGACCCCTTATAATAATGGGGTGGGCCGGTCCAGATATTATTTATCCTTAGGCCGGTAAGGACGACCTGGTAAGGGACCGGTACGTGGCCCACCGGTGCACTGGCCCGGACTATCCCACCAGTGCACCGACCCGGTAACGAAAAAAAATTTCATTGTTTAGTATCTTATTTACTCAAACAAATACTTGAAAATATTATATATTAAGTAGTATAGTCAGTATATATTAGAAGTAATATATATAATATAATGTGAATATTCTAATATAATAGATAGTATATTGTGTGTATATTTAGTATATATTAGAATTATATATACAATATAATGTAAGTATTATATTATATTATGTATATATTAGAAGTACATATATAATATAATAAAAGTGCTCTAAAATAATAGATAGTATATTGTGTATATATTAGAAGTATATATATAATATAATGTAAGTATAAGTATTATATTATGTTATATTAAGTAGTATATTGTGTATATTTTATTACATTAAAATTGTGTGTGTATATATATATATATA
>JAJOOF010002164.1:0-44264 GCA_029582545.1 Solanum lignicaule
AAAAAAAAAAAAACTTATGATCAATATATTATTAAGAAAAACCTACAGACGCGGTATCTAGCTTAATTCCCAACATGCGACATATTTTCTTGAGCAAGGCAATATTTATTTTACCATTTTTTATACCCGAGAATTGTGATTCCAAACATGGCAACATAGATCAACTTGTAAAGGTCACACTTTAATTATTATTATTACATGCTAAGATTATATTATAACAAGTTTGTTATTTATTTAGATATAATTAGTTAACATGAAATAATCAACAGAGAACAAGTTTTAGCTTAAAGCAATTAAATATCGGCAAGACCATTTTAAAATAGATTTAGAGCAAAGAATGACCACACAATTAAATCACACTCCTATAGGCATGCTCTCTAATAAGTTATAGATGCGGTAAAGTGACAAGTAGCACGTAAATCCCCTCCCCCTTTTAGACGATCCCCAAATATATATATCATATATAGAGAGATAGTGTTAGAGTTATACACAATATTACAAGCCAGAATAAAGAACAAATGGATAAAATATACAACATAAAAATGAGCTTAAATAATAGCTTCATCCGAAATTCTTCTAGGAGACTCTTCAACATCTTGAACTCTAAGTTCAAAACCTGCTCAAAGGGGTAAAGTAACACATACATATATAATGGCAAAATAATCATGTCATCAAATATTCACGGCAACAAATCACTTTTTTGCAACACACATAAGAAATTGAAACAAATAAAGAAATATCGTAGAAATCATCACTTAGGAAGAACGAAAACTGACCTGTGTTTCCTTTACTTAATAAAATCCATTTTGGATTTATGCATAAAAGAAATTAAATAGTGATGCAAAGCGGGAAAAATAAGATAGTGATGCAAAACAGAAATTAAATACATGTATGAAGAGCACCAACCGGTTAAGCAGTTTAAAAATATATCAGCAATGAAGACGAGTTAATTCCACACTATTCGACCCGAACACAGCAGAATACTTCTTTAAAGTTCACCGAAAAATATTTCCCAGCAAAGAGTAATGTATTTTAGTAACTTAGTATGTGAGCCAAAGTTAGGATGTGAGAGTGTAGAGGTGTTTCACCGTGTGTCAGAGAGTGTAAAAGTGTGTGTGTCCGTGTGTCTCTCTAAGTACCAGGGAATGAGAGAAGGGGGTCTATTTTATAGTAAAAGGGGAGGACATATAAAAGGGAAGAGTGTAATTAAGGAGTATGGATTTATTTTATTTCCTTAAAAAAGTGGGAACACAAATCAGCAAAAAAAACTTAACCGACACAATAAGAGTCTAATTCATATTCTAACTATGGCAAATAATCAAATTTTTAAAAAAAAACTACAATCAAGCGGGATGGGGTAATTATCTAAGGTAAATAAATAATTTATATTCTAATTTCAGTCGTGATCAAGCAAGAATTGACAGAATATATATACAAATATTTATCGACACAATCAATCTGATTTACCAATTTTACGCCTACAAGATTGCTATCAAATCACAAATTTCTACTGATTAAGGGCAATTATCAATTAAGGAGAGAGCTAAATCGCATGACATATTAATTTAAAGTTAGTCAAGAGCAAATTGATTTCAACACAAAAGTCACATATTGGCTCTACCCAAAAATTAACAAATCAGTTCTAACACATTTTTAATGAAATTGTAATGACATTAATAGTATGCTAACGAATTGTAATACCTTAATTATACAAGCATTGTTGACAAAGAGAAACACAAATGAACAGATGACCTCCACATATCAAGATTAAAGCTTAAAACGAAAATTCATACCTGGGACAGATCTTTATAGATCTGTCCATATCAAAAAAACTTTGCTTTCATTGTCAACACTGCTTGTTTGCCGGAGTTGCTGGTTGGAGCTAACTGCTCACCGGAGTCGTCTGGTCACTGCAGTTTCGCTTCGCCAGTGGAGCCTGCTGCTGCTGCTATCGTTCGCTGGAGCTGCTGCCGGTGGCTCGCGGACTGGCGCGCAGGGCTGCTGCTTGCTGTTTTGCTGCTGCTGTTTGCTGTTTTGCCGGCAGCTGGCTGTTTGTTGGTCAGAGCACTGGAGCTGCTGGTTTTCGCCGGTGTTGCTGGCCGGAGAGGCGGCTGCTGCTGCTGTCTCTCTCACTGCTGGAGTTGTTGCTGTTGTCGCTGCCTGGGTGCTGCTCGAGCTCGCCGGAAAATGAGAGAGCAGCACTGGCCTGCTGCTCGGAGCAGCGTCATTGCTGCTGTCCACCGGAAAAAGGAACGGAGGCGGCCAGCGCCTGCTGGTCCTCGCGTTGCTGCTCCTTCACCGGAGAGAAAGAGAGGGAGAAGAGAGAAGAAGGGAGGCGGCAAGAGAGGAAGGAGAGGAGGAGAGTGAAAATCCATCTAGGGTTTTTGTCTTTAGATTAAAATAGGAAAGAGTTAAGGAGAATCGATCTGAACCGTAGGATTAGTTTAGATGAGCGGCTAGGATTTAACTTAAAGGATGGACGATCAAGATTAAAAGCTCCAAATATTTTAAAACATATTGAATTGAATTTGAAGTGGCTAAAAATGGAATAAAAACTGGCTAGAAATTGAAATGAAAGGTGACTATAATTGGAATAAAAAATTTGAATTGAAATGGCTAGAATTGAAAGAAATTATAGGCTACGATGTAAATGATTTTGAGGAAACTAAAAGAAATGCTATCCAATTAAAATACTACAAAATATTATGATTAAAAATATTTAAATTTTTAAACATTTGAATAAAATAATTATTTTGAGTTTTACTAACAATTTTAAAAATATTTACAATAATTTTATAAAGCATGCGTACTAAAATATATAATTTTTAGACAAAATCAACTAAAATCTTATACATTTAAAATACGTATTAAATCGAATAGCATTCCCAAAAGGGGTAAAGGTCGGTCAAAATTGGGTGTCAACACCTACTAATCTATTTGGAGTTCATCTGGTATTTCATGTATTCATATTGAAGAGATATCATGGTGATGGGGATTACATCATTAAATGGGACTCAATTGTGTTAGACAAAGACCTTCAATATGAGGAGAAATTGATTGCAATTATTGATCGTGATGTGCGTAAGCTGAGGACCAAGGAGATTAAGTCCATGAAAGTACAATGGAAGCATTGTCTAGTTGAGGAAGCTACTTAGGAAACCAAGAGGGACATGCGAGACAAGTATTCCCAATTGTTCGTCGATTCAATCCACCACTTGGCATAAGATTATCAACACTAGTCCATACAAACGGAGGAAAACCAGGCATTCATAAGGTAATAGTCTTGGAAAATCAATCCAATACTGCATGATAAGGATACAACTAATACATGCGTAGAATAAGGTCAAAAACCACCACATCTAACACAATCAATTCTACCCAAGTATCATACCTTATGATGGTTACCACACAAGATCTATACACCACATCCACTACTAAGGTATCACCTATAGGGGTAGATACATGCATATGCACATAAAATGACTTATAAGATAACTTCAACAGCGTAGCATAATAAGTAGACACGTAGAAAATGTAGACCTTAGATAAAATAAAACATATATAGGTTGAAAAGAATAGGAGATAGTACCTATGATGATAGAATTCAAAGATTCTGCCTCTGGCCTGCCTAAAAAGCATATATATGGTCGTGTCTACGTCGACCTCCTGACCTACCTGACTTAGGAAAAACTCGAGTACCTTTGAAACCACCCATGCTACTCTAACTACTACCACTAGTTTATGGTATAGGAAGAGCCCTAGGGGCTTGAACTTAATTACACTTTTTTCTTAAAGCACGACTCCTTCAACAATCCCCAGTACATTTGCCCAACTCACTACACTAGCAAACCTAACAAGAAGTAACCAGTTGAGACAACTCAGCTAGAACTATATGGACACAACAACTCAAATACCCCAAGTGTGAACCCCACGAAGTCTGAACCAAATCCCGACCCAAAGTCTGACCCATCTAACCACTAGCACTAACACTACCACCATCGATAAGCTATAGAGATGCCTGAAATTGTCTACTAGAATAAAAGTGTTATGTATAACCTCTTCCTGCAAACTCTCTACCACAGGACTTTGACTCATTAAAATCACCTAATCATGGGGCCTCTTGTCTCTACCTCCATAGGCCTCATTATGGATCCACTCAATGGTAGCGCATGGTAAACTATCTAAAGAAAAAAATAGCCTGGTGCCACCTTCTGCTCTGTAGCCAACCGAAAGGGAAATACCAATACTTTAACATCTCTATGCATTCTTTCATTCTCTGTTGGTTTGTATGATTGGCTAGCTCATTGAACTATGTCTCATACTCTAAAAATACAATGATCCATGCGTCAAGTTAGTGAACTCATCCTGCAATCGCTCCGTGTAAGGTACATACTCTTAAAGAAAGCCTTAGAGAACTAAACTCAAGTCATTGGAGGTGACCTAACTGGTCTACACTCGAAATAAGACCTACACCACTACTTCACTGACCTATCCATTTGGGAAGCGGTGTAAATAACCATATGAGACTCCACCAAACAAAGGTTATACAACCTCTCTTGACAACTTACTAGAAACTCGTACGCATCCTAATCCACAACATCTGTGAACTTGGGAGGACCAAACCTGATGAACTATCCTAACATCTTCTGCCCTTTGAAGATATGACCAACATGACTATCATAGGTGGAAAAATTATCAGGACCGATTGAACCATTAAGCGTAAAGCTGCAGCAGGCTGCGCCCCTAGAATTTGAACACCTTATGCCCCTTCCTGGGCTGAAGTCTGATGAGTGGGAGATTTTAGACTCTTTTAATGCTTATAGTTCACCAAAAGTGTTCTCGATGTGTGTTTGAATCCATTTTTTATGTTATATTGGTTTTATTGCAGCAATGAAAGCTCAAGGATAAAACCAGGAAGAATTGAAACAAAAAGAAGTAAAAAATTGGAAAAGTAAAGAAAATAAGCTCGCCAAACAAGATGAAACTCACCAAAGAAAACTAACACTTCAGCTATAAAGCTCAAAACAACTTGATGAGCGGAAGTGGTGAATGGCGACGTGCCAAAAAAGTCAGCAAGCTTGACTGTCATCACAAAAAGGACTGAGACTTCTGCTAAAAATCGTAAAATAACTCGGTGAGTAGAAGTGGTGAAAAAAGACTCTCTAAACAAGTCAGCAAGCTTGAATGTCATCAACAAAAATAATGGAGAACTCTGCTAATAATTAAAGCCAACCTGACGAGTGAAATTTAATAATGATTACTCGCCAATCTTGATTGGTTGGCCCCATCGGGCTCACCAAAGGTTTTTAACACTTGAAGCATTTGAAGTGAAGCTAAAACGAGAGAAGGTGTCACTTTTAGTGAGTCGGCAAGCCTGACTAACGTCGCCGAAGTGATTCTGAAGTGCAATATTTGCCAAATTTTGGGAAAGTATAAATGGATTTGAAAAGAGTGAAAAATTCTCAACACTGTTCTGAAGCCAAAATACTATGAACACTCTGAAATTTATGGGGACTTTTGCTAGCTAAGACTTAGAAAAAGTAGGTTTTTGATTTGGGTTATTTTGGAATTCACAATTGAATCACATCTAGCTTGAATGAAGAACCATTACTTTGGTAAAAAAAATTTCATTTCTAGGATGAGTTGCTAAAACCCCATAGTCTTAGGGGTGTGCAATGTAATTGAGTCCTATAGATAGTTTGTGGGTCTTTGTGATTTCTCAATTAATTGTTGGTTTGAAATGGTATCAATTATTTCATCATACTTTTATTCATGATTTGAGATTGTAAATTGTAATCTTGCTTAAGGTTTCTATATTTGCTTGTGAAAGAAGCTTAGAGTTGATGATATAGTTGATTAAGTTCATATGTTAGTATTGCTCGAAAGAAAAGGCTAAATTAATGCAAAAGATAAGCTTTGTATGTTATACATATTCAGGTTTGACAAAACTCACATGAGATACGAAAGGTGGTTTATAAATGTCTATCATACTTGTTAATCTAGCTTATCCGTTAATTACCAACTATTTTGATCAATGCAATTTTCCACATTAAAATTTTGTTGCCAATTATGCACACTCCTAAAACTTCTTCCTTACTTGCGAAATTACCTTATCCTACACTCATGTTAACAACCTGTTAAACAAACTCATTATTGATAACTTGAAATTTCTAAAACTTGTATTTTTGTTAACATCGATCAAATAAACTTACAAAAGATTATTTGTGGCTTTACTTAGTGACTGAGGTCTTGCTTAACCATTCCTTGTGGAATTCCACCCTAACTCCTAGATGGGTTCTTTATTTCTAATGACCACTTATATGTTAAATTATAAAACATGTAATTGAGCGTTATCAAAATGGCGCCTCTATCGGAGAATAGTGCATAGATTTCTCTTATTGAAGTTACTTAGTGAGCTATTCTTTTATGGTTGAGTACTCTTACCTTATTTTCATTGTTGTTATCTTGATAGGTGATGTCATCAGTATTCATGGATGCGATGTCGCTAGAAATCAAGTTATATGGATGAAGGGGGCCAATTGGATGATCTTGGTAGTGTGGGTGCAATTTGATTGCCTCCAATTGTGGGGAATACTATCTTCTACGTCAAGAGCACAATGCTCAAATTTCTTCAAATGAAGGGCTTATATGGAGGATTCGCTCATGAGAAACCTCAATGATAATTTGAAGGACTCCATCGATGCTTGTGGCCCATTCACGTTTAGTATACTCAGATCATGGAATAATAGGCACATAACAAGTACATCCAAACACACGGAAGATGTCATACAGAGGCTTAGTACCAAAAAAGAATTGCAGAGGGGACTGATTTTGGTGAACCCTAGTGGGCATCCGATTACTGAAGTACACTGCCATGTGGACACCATTAGCCCAAAATAATTATGGTAAATCGTCATGTAGTCGAATTGCACGAGCATTTTCAATTATATGACGATGCTTCTGTTTTGCAAACCCATTCTATTGAGAATGATGATGACATGTTTCAGATGAATAACACCTTTAATAGCCAAGAAATGCTCAAAATCTATTGAGATGTATTCACGACTTGAGTCTGTGTGAAGGATCTTTATATTTTTCTCAAATTGAATGTGAACTATGGCATAAAATACTTACAGATTCTGAATACCTCAAACTTGTGTTCAGGAGAGTAAACCTATGTAAACCGAGATATATTATCCACATTTATTACACTATAAGAATTTCTAGAAAGTGACTCGGAGCTTTCACGATCCCAAACATTAGAATAAGTAAGTACAAATGGAGAAGTAGTATGTTGAAATACTTTTATTAAATGTGATTTTTCAAGAGGAGAAGATTCACAATCAAAATTAATATTATTTCTAAAATTAATCTCTGACACTATATTGCAAGAGGAAAACAAAGACTTCATATTTTAGTATGAGGATGTCTGAACCGCCTATGCCATTGTTTCAAAAGAGCATTGGGTGAGATAAGCTCAGATCCAAGATGAATAGTTCTCCTGTTCTACGGCCCCAACCAATCACCTTCCTGATTCTTAGATCCAGAAAAAGACAACCATTAGGTGTGAAAGAAACCAAGCATCATTGGTTAACAAGTTGATTAATAAAAATTGAATTAGCAAATAATTTAGGGACATAAAGAGCATCAAATAAGACAAAAGGAGGAGAATCCTCGACTATCCTGATGTTTTATCTGTTCATTTTGTCATATATCTGAATCATACGATTCTGATGATTCTGCTTTTCACATTCATTTACATAACCATGGAACATAAATTTTTAAAGTAACACTTCTCTGAATGTTGAGGTTCATTCCATTGGAACAAGTGATAGTGCAAGGGCAGGAAAAGGAAGGGAGGAAACAAAGGTTGTCAAGTCACCCATCATGTATAGAAGATGAGTAACCATCCAAGGAGTAGTTGACTTAGTCTTACCAAAACATGCAGAATGAAGAACTTGATAAGTTATTGCAGGTGGTCAGCAGGTATAGAAGGTGAGTAAAAATCTGGAGGATTGACAATAGAGGTAAAATCAGTGAGAGTGGTTGAATGGTAGGACGTGGTAGACAAGTTCAGTCATTTTTTATTAGATGCCCATCGCTTTTGTAATATTGACAAAATAGTTTAGAGGTAGACCCGTTATGATTGCAACAATGAGAAGCATAATGTCCTTTTTCATGAAAGCTGAAACTCTCAAAAAGAGATAGTTCACAATATTTCCCTTTATAAGAAACAAAGGAAATATGAGGGAGATTCATAGAAGAGAGACATGCAAGACGAGTTTCTTAGGCAAGAAGATCAGCAAGGACATTATCGAGTGATGATATTAAGTAGTGGTTGAAAATAGAGGCTCAAATATGTTCAAACTTTGGTCGTAACTTCATAAGGAATGTATGACAACAAGATTTTTGCTGTAATTTAAGAACCGTGTTGAGTGCCGCTGCCAGAATACATGTTGTATCAATCATATCCATGTCATTACAAATCAACATGATGGAACAATAAATTTGATAAATGTGTGCAAGTGCAACATTACTACACTAATAGATCCTTTGAAAGTATTCCCACATCGCATGATTAGAAGACATAGGAGTGAGATTCAGAGCAATGGTGTTGTCGACAGACTCCATGATCCAGGTAAGTACCTTTGTGTCAGACACACACCATTTTGAGATGATTGTTTAATAGTCAGTTGTAGTTTCTAGTTTGGGCAAGGTAATATGAACCAAAAGATCTTTTCCCTCAAGAAAATCTCAAAAATATGAAGCCTAATATAAAGTAGTTCTTTCAATCAAGTTTCATTATCATGCGTTGACGAAGCCAGGGGAATGCGTTCATTATCGATGGAACTGGATTCAGTTCATGGAAGAGAGTTATTTTACGTTCCCTCTCAGTGAAGAACAAATTAGGGTTTATTAATGGGGAATGCATGAAGCCAGCCCCAAATTCCCCTGGTTATCGATAATGGGAACGATGCAATGCAATGGTAACATCCTGGATATTGAATTCACTGAGCAAAGACATTGCAGACAGTGTTGAGTATGTGTTTGATTCACTAGAATTATGGAGTGAGTTACAGGATCATTATGACCAAACCAATGGAGCAAAGCTATTTCAAATCCAAAAGGATATTAATGATCTCAGCCAAGGTAATCTGGATATCACTTTTTACTACCCTAGGATGAAGAAACTCTGGGAGGAACTCAACACATTGAGCTTTAAAAATCAGTGTAGTTGTCTTTGCAATTGTGGAGCCAAGGCCACTATGCACAAGTCTGAGCAAGAGAGGCGACTGATTCAGTTCCTTATGGGTCTGAATGAGGTCTACACGATCATTTGAGGAAGTATACTTATGATGAAACCACTGCCTTCCATGGGTCAGGCATTTTTTCTCCTCATTCAGGAAGAGAAGCAATGAGAATTCAATCCCAATAGCCAGCCTTTCACAGAGTCCTCTTTATTGTATGCCACCACCTCCAATGGACAGCCTAGACACACTGGTGGTCCTTCGTCTACTTGACGATTACAAACCAATTACACACAAAATGGCAATGTGAGGCCACGACCTTTCTATGATTACTGTAAGAAGCTAGGCCACACCAAGGACAAATGCTAAAATTTTCATGGATATCCCAACAAACCCAATCTTGGTCCTGATGATAATCATCACCACCCACCCAAGAACTCAAATTACAACTCCAACTCAAACTACAGAGGCTATAAAGGAAAAGGAATTGCTGCTAATGTGCATGGAGAATTATCTGAGTCTGGTTTGAAGGAGAGGAATGACACTAGTTAGAATGGTCAGAATGGTCCCTTGAGTACCTTATCCATAGAACAATATCATTTGGTCAGCATGCTACAACATTTTAAAGGAGGCAACATAATGGATACATTCACTGAGCCACATTTCGCTAGTGGAGCTGTCAACTTCGTAGGTATAATAGCTTGTAACTCTTCTATTAACTTTGATAAACTTTCGTGTGGAAGTCTCAAAGCTAAAGTTGATTTGTGGATCTTGGACTCGGGGGTAACACACCACATAACCTTTGATAAAAACCATTTTACCAAACTCGCTACATTACCATACCCCATCGTACGAAAATTGCATATAAATAATCCAACATTACCAATCTAAAATGTCTCATGACTTGAGTCTATTGTGAGAAGACCAAAGTCTAGACATGAGAGCATGACATGAAAAAATATAAAATATAGCATGACCAATCATGAAAAACTTACCTAGGAAGGTCTAAGGGTCTCACAATGAGAAAGAAGCCCATCACAAGAAGACCAACTTGGTAAGGCCTAAATTTGGGCTCGTGGTGAGAGAGAATCACAAGGGTTTCCTAACTATAAATAAGAGAAAGCCTACTCGAATTGCTTACATCTTCTATAGTATAAACCACAGTCTCTCAGGTCTCCCAGCTAATCTACCATAGAGGACAATGATAAACAATAAATCCCTCTCCCCCACCAGAACATTTATCTATTGATGTAATAGAGATAGGAAGAATTGAAGTTGGCCTATTAGATTTTCAACTTTAAAAGAGATTTGGATCAAGAAGGAAATAATCAGTCCTACTAATTGAGGTACGTTATTTATGATAACTGAAGTATTTACAATTTAATTTTTCTAGTCCTAACCCTAGATTTGCCCTAAACTTTGTGATGTAGAGTAGATATACCCCTCACTAAAAAATGGTGCATATGTATCCCGTTGTCTAACCAATGGTTCTTATTTACCATGTTCATTAGCTAATCTAGTTTACTAAATTAAAAGAAAAATCCTAAAAATATTTTTAAAAATTTCAAAAATGTTAAGTGACATAAATAATTTACCTCACCCATTTTTCTACCCTTCGTGACCTAACCCAAATGAAAAATAACACAATCATGTATATTTGTGAACACAAGAAATTTAATACGAAACTCATTTGTTTTTCTTGAAAATATTTTACATGGAGCACGTTTTCCTTCCTTAGAAACACACCGTACATTGCAATTCATGTGTCAATTTTGGTTTTACCAATGTAATGACACAATCAAATATTTTATATTATAAAATAAAATTAATTATTAAAAAGTTAGTTGGGTACTTGAATAAAATTTAGTGTGTATATAAATAACTAAAAATTACATTATTGTTTCAATTTATTTGCCTTAGTTACATATTTCAAAAATACCAAAATCAAAATTTATCAATAAATTCAATACCATACATGCTATTATCCTTTGTAATTAAGTTTTGAATTATGACATTTTGATCATAGTACTGTTTCACACTGTTCTTTTAGTACTACTTCCTCTTTCTCAAAATACTTGTCACCCTTACTAAAAATATTTGTCCTCTAAAACAAAATAAATTATTTTCTGATCGATTTTTTAGTATGCTAATGGTTGTGCAATTTAACTCAGGTGCATATTTATGGACTCAAGGGATTCCTCTATTTTTAGAAGATTGTGTCCATAATGTAATCGTCCTGAGTGTAGCAAAGGAGAATTCAACTAGTGAAGGTGGGTGTGTAACTTGGGTGGACAATGAGACTCAGACGGAATGGCCTATCTTTGTGGATCTCCAATCAGGGAGTCCTCCACTTGGTGTTGAGGGTGAAAAGCACAACAAGGCCCCGATTCTTCTAAGTGATGACGAGTAGTCTGAGAGTACTATGAAGTTGATGGGAAGAATATTCTTTAAAAAATGTATTATCCTACGAATGTGCATATTGGTGATGATTTTAATAGTGGAAGGAAAACAAGGATGGTGGATCTTTTTGGAGGTGAAAAAGGGAAGAAGTTCAGTCCAGGAACTTGTAGGTTCTTGTTACAGAATCAAATCCTTTTCTATTCATGTTTGAAGACGAGTAACCTCGACCTGTGGAGAAACAAGAATGGGAAATTTTTTTGACAATCTATGTGTTGATATGGACATGCGTATCTTGGAAGTACAAATTGGCTTTACAAATTCACCTGTTTTGCTGATGCAGAGAGAAAAAGTAAGTGACTGTCACATAGGAACCACCAACTTGATTTGGATGGACAAATTAGACTCATGTGTTCAGTTTGTTCACATGTGATATTAGAGGTCAAGTCCATCTTCCCTAATTTTGTAAGTATATGAATATTTTTATTCTCAAGCACACTTTGTTTTATTTTTTTCTGCTGCACACATGTTCTACTAAATCTAAATTTATTGCAGTGTTTCTATAGCTTTGCCATGCAAAATTAAACGGACAAGCTCTTCGACTTATATTTTGTTTACCCTTAAAATCTTGAACATATGTGTCATTTTCAGGCTAACAGACCTCGACAAAGGCATGGAAGAATATATCTCAGAGAATCGACATCACTCTTGGATATTATCGGCCTCACAACTTCTTATTCTTCTTCAAGCCAGGATTATCCTATTTATGGAGAAGGAACTGTGTGTGATTTAGTTTCCCCAAATGTCAATAAGACAATGTATCCTCATCAACGTGGAGGATTTAAGTTCATTTGGAAAAGAATTACTAGAGATATAACTCTTTAGAGGCTCATAGATCCCCTATAAGTTGGTAAGGGAAGATGCATAATCTCACACCACTTGGCACCGCAAAAACCTGATGCCACCATAGTATTTCTTCAGCCATTTCTGAAGATATTTCCAAAGTGTTTGCTTGTAATCATAGCTCCATCCAGTTTGCTTCTTAACTTGGAAGCCGAGTTCCAGAAATTGGAGGTGGACATTCCATTATACATAGAATAATGATGTCCACCCCTCATTTCTTAAACTCAGCTTCCTGGGTAAAAAGCATATTGGAATGAGCTATGATAACAGACACTATGGGAACAACTTCAGAAATTACTAAAGAAACACTATGGCAAGTCAAATTTTTCTGATGCCAGGTCGGAGTTAGATAATGCATCCTCCCTTACTCTCAAATAGGAGATCTCTAAGCTTCTCAAGAATTATATCTCAAGCAATATGGTTCCACATGAACTCAAATTCTCCTTGTTGATTATCATACTTTGTTGCTTTGGCACTTTGGGGAACTAAATACCAAATGGTTTTTTCTCCATAAATAGGAGAATCATGAGCTGCAGAAGAATAAGAAACTATGAAGTCATCAATATCCATTAGTGATGGCGACTCTCCAAAATGTTTTCTTATGTACCTCCCTCGGGTTCTCTAAGACTGCAAATGACACATAGGTTAAAGAATTAATTTAAGTGTGAACTAGAAAAAATTGGAGTGTAAAATTTACAAAATATTTGGAAAGAAAAATGCTTGATAGGACAAAACACATATACTTACAAAACGAGAGAAGATGTACTTGTTCTCCAAATGGGCATATGAACAAGCTGAACAGATGAGTCCAATTTTTTCATCTAGAACAAGATGGTGGTTCCCAAGCTAAAAGTCACTTATTTGTCCACTCTGCATCGACGAAACCAATATATTCATAAAGCCAATATGTCATTCCAAGACACACATGTCCATTTCAACAAAAATATCTTCAATTTTCTTTTCCCATTCTTCTTACTTTAGGGGAAGAAGTTCCACGTCTTTAAATCAAAATATTAATGGAAGTGTTTCTTTGACAGAAACATTTTCCTTCTCTTTGGGAGAAGAGAGTTTATTATAATCATCAATATTTTTATTGAATCAACAATAAACTTCAAAAACTCAAACTCTTCAAGAATGTTTTTCTAATTATTTTTGAAGATCATTAGTTCAAGATTCAAATTTTGGCTAAGAATATGAAGTTGTATCAGGAAGATCTTTGGATATGTTTTTTTTCCTACAGATGCTTAAAGTAGAAGAAACAACCACATTTGTTGAATTCATCGTAGGATCAGCCTTCGCAAAGATAACAACATCAAGTTCACTCTTCTCTTCCTCCTCCTCTTCTGCAATGATAACAACACCTGGACCACTCTCTTTATCAAGGATAACAACATCATGATCAGTCTCCTCCTCCAACAAATCATCATCACCAGATACTTCCTGGATGAAAGGCTTATTTGTGATGCACTCACAAGTTGTTGGACTGGACTTCCTCCTCCGATTATTTTCCACATTTCTCTCTTCACCTCCAGAAGGCTCAATATTTTTTATTTTCCTTCCATAACTAACATTCGTAGAATTACCACTTTGACTCAACTTGTTCCTTTTTTCAACTATCTTTACCTACTTTAATGGTTGTTGTCTAGTCCTCCTCTTTGAAATGGAGTCATCCCCTTAGTCTAATTTTCGATCGTGAGTCAAAATACAAAGTTTTTGTTACCAATTAAAATGCACAAACATAGATGTATCATAAAGATATTCTTCACAATAACAACAAGACTGAACTCTATTTACAAATACTAACCTGAATAGAGAAAACTTTTTTCTGCCAGAAAATCAAGAATCAAAAACTTTGAATTACGAAACTGTAAAAACAGATAGAGACTGATGAGTTTGAATAAATTGAGCATAGACTGAATTACATATAGAATGAGATATAGAAAAATATAAAAGAAATGTAAGTTTAGATGAGCCTTTTTTGTGTGAGAGAAAAATGAGAAAAGAGATGGAAAATAAAAACGTGTGTAAAGTGTATGCCACAATAGACATAGTAGAAGGGATTAAACAAAGTCTTCAAGGAAAAAAATACATTATACAACATATAATAACGGAAGATAACCAATTAGCCGACTCCGTAGCAAACATGGCTATTGACTAAGGAAACTACACATTTTAAAATTTCAACAGCATGGATAGTACAGGGAAAAGGATTATAAACAGTGATAAATTAAATTGCCCATATTTTAGAGTATCATCGACTAGATGATAATGCGATTAGAAGGCAACAACACAAGTTTTCATAAAAATCATTTACAAAACATCACGAGGATAACAAAATGCAAAGAGCTATCTAGCCTAGACTACTTCAACCAACAAAAACGAACACAACAAAAGTGAGGATCTGGGTCATATGGGAGTGTTTAAACTTGGAAGGAACCTTCACCACTAGTTTGAAGAGGTTGATTAGAGCTACCCATGCACTCCGATCAAGCGCCCTCTGTAGAAACAAAAGTAGCGGAATCAGATGGGAGAAAAGGAAGAGAACAAAGGTGAGCACGAACCTAGATATGAGGTATTCTTCTAGAAGACAAGATCCAAAAAGAAATGCACAAGAGGAAAAACCTACCATACCAGAGAAAAAAAGTGCAAGATGTAGAGAAACAGTCTAAACGGAAAGCAAAAACATAAAGAAGTCAATTGGATGAACTACACTTACTCTTGTTAGCTGAGCAAAGGAAGACATGAACACATGACCTTGATTGGTGATAGTCCATAGAGTGAGGAGGTGGAACTTCTTGTTGATCCAATGTGGGAACATTTTTCAGATTTGGGGTGGAGTTAGGCTCAAAGAGAGAGGCGGATTAGGAACTAGGAACCCTAGCATTAAGGAGATGTTATTGAGAGTTTGTCTCGGGCCATCTGGATGGCCTACTCTTTTATTTGTGTTGTTTGTTAATTGATCTAGGCATTAGGCCCAGATGAGTATTGTAATGCTTTTGAGTTTCATTTTAATAAAAGTCCAAAAGTTTTTTTTTAAAAAAGTATGCATTTTGTGGCAGATTAAAATATTCCAACGAACCAGGATGATATAAAGTGTGAATTTAAATCATCCAACTGTGTCACATAAATTCACACTAAAAAATTAGAAATTTGAATTTCAAAATTTGGATGTAACATAAATTGTATCGGAAATAATATTATGTGTACATTCTCTTATTACAAAAGAATTGATAGCATGGGTGTTTTTGAAAAAAAGTAAAAAATTAATAATTTTGTTTTTCTTTAATTTAATTTTGTATAACTTTTTTCTAAATTGTTGGACCTACTTAATTAGCTATGCCCTTTAGTTTTAATTCATATACTTTAGTTATATCTTTATTAGTTTGAATGTCGATGTTCTTTATGTAAATTTTTTAATTACTTTGAGTAAGACAATTAACGGTCGATGAAGAAAAATACTTTTATGGACATCTCAATGGGCCCCTTACATTAGGTTTCAAAGAAAAAAGAATGAGATGATTA
Source organism: Solanum lignicaule (assembly GCA_029582545.1). Taxonomy (NCBI): domain Eukaryota; kingdom Viridiplantae; phylum Streptophyta; class Magnoliopsida; order Solanales; family Solanaceae; genus Solanum; species Solanum lignicaule. The sequence continues at coordinate 16,071 of JAJOOF010002164.1, forward strand.
GAGACTGTTGATCAGAATAGTTAAAGGGTTTGTTAACAACCTAGAGAAAGTACATTAACAACGAAATTATTTCGGAAAAAAAAAGCTCTACTAAACTTAGTGACAAGGGGTGTTCGAAATTTCTTAGAACCTATTATAAAGGTGAATGAGTTAATATAGCGAGTGGAAGACCATGTATCAATTTTACTTGGCAACGTCTCCAAGTTCGGCATCGGATTTGCCTAATACAATTTATATCTTCTATATTATTTGTGAGTTATTCCATAAAACGAGTTTAGCAGTTCACACCCAAAGAATAGTGGGGCGGGTAACCAATAATGTGAAACTCTATTGTGACCAAAACACAATTATTCAAAACTTAATTTCAAAGGATAATATTATGTGTTTGGTATTTAAGTTGGTGATAAATTTTGATTGTAGTACTTGTGATATATAACTCGGTATATTTGATCGTTTACTAATCGAAATGTTCTTTTTATAAGAACCATTTCATATTTGGACTACTTTTAGATGTATTATCATGAAATATTGAAATGATATTACAAGTTTAATAAAACACATGAATTATTAAACAATGAAACGGTTAATATTTTTGAAAAATTATGAATATTCACAAGAGGCTAAAAATATTAACAAACCTATTATAAATAGGTAAAAAGAGAGTAACAAGGACGGACTAAAAAACATACACTAATATAGAATGAAAAAAAAAAGTTTACAAAAAGGAACGAGGATGATGTGAAGTGTGAACCCTTAAATCTCTTAAATCTTAATTATGATAGTATAAAAAGAAAATTCTTCATACATTAAAGTGGATAAATATGTTGTGCATTTTATGATATCATAATCCTTATTTAGCTTCAAAGGATTGAGGATGATGTGAAGTGTGAACCTTAATGCCTTCACATCAAGGTTATTCCTTTTGGTTCACGGAAACTTAATGATGTAATTCTCACAAGAGGAATCACAATAAAATGCAGAACAAAAGAAAGATAGAAGAAGAGACACAAGAAAAGGAACAATTGGCAACTAAAGGATGTATTAAATCCTAAAACCTCCAATTACAATCCCTAACAAGAACCTAATCAAGATAAATGGATAGACACACAAAGAGGAAACAAAAAGCAACCAAAGGGTATATTAAACCCAATGACCTCAATCCGTTAATCCTACAATAGTACCTACCTCTTACGAAGACCTCAAGGAAATTGAATCTCTAAGAAACCCCCCCCCCCCGCACATTTCTAAACAAAGTTCAACAAAAGCTTTACTAAGCTCTCAAGTCTCTCAAAGGAGATCCAATTCATCATTCATCAATATTCAAAATAGTCTAACCCTGAAATGAACCCTAAGAAAACTATTTATAGTTATAGGCATTATTACATAGATGGGCCCAAAAGTGACCCGAAATGGACCATTTGGTGAGCTAAGTCGGGCTCGTCCAATCTTCTTGGCGAGTCGCCAATCAGTCGGTGATGTGCACTGTTCCCTTGGCTTCTCCGTTGATGGCTACTTAACTTTCGGTGATCTGGGGGTCAATGGGCGATGCGCCGAATGTCCTCCATGCTCACTGAATGGGCAGCCTTCTCTTGCAGCTCATTCGATCAGTTGGAGATCCTGGAACCCTCGCCAAAGGGTTTTGGTGAGTTGCCGAAATGTCCTTCAGCTCACCGAATGGAGAACATTCTTCACTTGCTCCTCCTCGTTTCGTTAGGCCTCCCACGCTCCAAGCTATCATCCAAGCATGGTGTTGCTCAACTGGGAGCTCCTTCAAGGTGCATATGTTCCCATGCAAGGCATGGAACTCCCTCATTCGCATCCATATATGCCAAACAACTTCCATTCTTGTGAACAATCCATCAAAGCATTAAAGTTCGTGAATGGATAGGCTTGATGTAACCCATTTTACATGATTCTCCCCTTCTTGAAAAGGATTCGTCCTCAAATCCATACCCTGCAAAACCATAGGGGAAGCAAACAAGACAAAGATCCTCATGGCATGCGGGTTAGCATTAGCAACAACAAATTCAGCACCATGCCAAGGATGCACAAATTTAACATATAACCAAGCATCACAAATATCAACCAAGGTTTTGTAACCCATCAAAGCAATAGATACTTGGCTAAGTAATTAACATTGACAAAGGGGTAGAGCGAAGGAACCAATACACTTAAACAACTTCATATGTAAGCCCTCATTGGTTCCACATCCAAATAAGCACAAGGCCTCCCTTATGTCAAGCAGCAAAAGAACACTCTCATACCTAAGTGCGTAGGCATAAGTAGTGTTGACCCAAGTTAAGACCCCATCCAATGCACTAGATATCTTCAATAGAGTAATCATTCCCAATTCATGAGCAGGTTCAAGTACATAACTATTCCCCACCCAAATTTGTAAACTTACCTCCTTCAAGCACATTGGATCAAATAATAACACCACGGAAGAATCATGCAAATGAAAGAAGGTGTTACTACCACATTCAGCACACTTAAGGACGGCACCGGGACCAAATGGAAAAGGATCGTATAGCATCGAGTCAAGGAGACTCTCTTTTGCCCAATTTAAACCACTACTAACATAATATATGCAACCCACACAAGTATGAGTATCATCATATGCAAGTAGATAAGAGTCATTCCTCGAATCCAAACCTTTTAAGACCATATAGATCATAAGTAAGAAGCTTAGGCTCTTAGCATGATGGGTAGTACAAAGGTTAGCACTTAAAACATTTAAACGAGGAGACTCAAACTCAAGGAACAACCAAACATCCTCTATTGTCATGGCTATTAAGCCCACAAATGGAGAACAAAGACAATGGTTATTCTTCTCAACAACATGGTAGTACCACCCAAAAGAGGATACTCCCACTAGTTCAAATACCCTCAAACATCTATCGGGATCAAAAGGATACAAGGATGTCCACAGAACTGGGTCATACCAATAAGTGTAGACCACAATGACACCTTGATCCACATGCAGTGCACACTTAATCCAACTAGGGATTTCATCATATGCAAAGAGATAGTAAAAGAAGGTACATACTTCACCTTCTCTTGACAAATATCTCCTACCCCCATAAGATGCACAGTCAACAAGATCATGCTCAAGGTAAGAAATAGAAAAGGGGTCTAGGAAGCTATCCTTCCTCACACACAATGTAGGCTCTTCAAGTGGATGGGAAAACCCCAAGAAAAGCTTTCCTACATAGGGAAAGGAATCAACAATGTCGACCCCCATATGCTTGCCATTTCGACCAAACATTCCCATACAAAGGCTACAAATCAGTGCACTACTGGGGTCAAATGGAAAAGCAAGCCATGTACTAGGATCAAGTGCACATCCAATAACCAGGTTGGCACTATTTTCTTCAAACAACATACTCCACTCAACAACATGATCTTCATCATATGTAAACAAGTAATAGAGAGAGGTGTCTCTCAAATCAACTTCCTCTACGGTGTCTACATGGGTATGACTACGAGTAGGCTCAAAAGTACTGGTCATACCATTAAGAAGTGAAACACACGAAGAAGAAGAGGTAACGGGAAAACAAACACCACCTTTCTCCTCATCAACTTCCTTCCCCAGAAGAGTACTCTCATCTTCCAAGAAGAGATTTCCTTCTTTGGGAGGGAAAGCCTCACACCATAGTGGGTTACTATAGCAAGTATAGCTATCAAGAACTATACTGCTCTCAAGATTCACACCACTAGGTACATCACTAGGAGTGATTTCATCATCTTCAAATAAGATATTGTACTTAAAGAGGGAATGATCAACCACTCGGGAAGAATTAAAGCATTCAAGTTCACCCTCAAAAAGACACATATCATTTTTCGAAGCCGTTTCAAGCACATGATCTCTATGAGCAAAACAAGCACACTCTTATTCGATTGATCAACATTATCATTAGTACCACCAACTTGAGGTTTCTTAATCACATTACAAGAACCCTCAACCAGTGAACTACACTCATAAGCAGGTTGATCAACACAATTATCACAAGATAATGAACTATCATTCAAAGCACAGGTGTCAACACTAGGTGGACATAAATCAATCTTACTAGAAGAATCAATCTAGTCATCAATAGGATCAACTAGTGTATCCACACTCTCAACAAACACATTATCAACGCTTGGTAAAGAAACAATAGGCTCACATATAGACAAGCTAACATTTACACTTTGTTCATTTGCAATGGTAAAAGTGTTAAGTTTAGCTATTGTACTTTGACGCCCGCAAGAAATATTTTCTTTACCTTGGATGTTGGGACATCCCACCAAGGCGTCCGTCACACCTTTAGTTGTAGGCTCTTGGTTGGGAACTCATGTTCCTCCCTTCATTACGCCTGTACCTACATAAGAATCCTTACAAAATGAAGGATAAACAACAGGGTTAGGTTGAGATTATGGCAACCTATTCGAAGGGACGTTCACCCTCTCCTCCGTTACCAACAGTCTACCCTCCAAGGAGGCCATTCGCTCTTTTATGTTCGCCATTCTCCAACTCACATCAGCAATTGCCTTTATTACGGATTCCCAGTTAACCTTCCCCTTAAGTGGCAGGGTCTCACTTCCGGTGGCCATTCTACCTAACAATTAAGACAACTCAACAAAATAGCACACAACATTAACATAGTTAAATGAACCCACAATCCCTCGTGCTTGCACACCTTTGATTACCTCTCAAATTGGTGCGGCTAAAGTTGAAGATTTCTTATACTCGGTTGATCACAAGCTCTCAATTTCTACTCTTGGCCGGAGTGGATTTTTTTTTAAAGAAAAATGGAGGACTCAATTAAAGCAAATGGACTTGAGTAAAAAAGTTAACTACGAAGTAAAACGAATAAAAGCACACAAAGAAAAGCACTAACAAAGAAGTGAATTTCAAAAACCAATAGTCAAAGAGTAGGTACTTACAAGTTGAAAATCAGTTTAGGATTCTTGATTACGAACTAGAATCAAAGAAATGAAACTAGAAATTAGAACCTGAGATGAAAAGGATCATAAGACGATTTTCCCATCGCCAAATGACCTGTTTTCTTCGCCTAAGTTGAAGTTCAGCTCGCCAACTTGAAGATTGACTCGCCAAACATGAAAATCGGAAAAAGGCAACTTGGTGATCTGGGTGGAAGTTCGGCGATACGCCGAGTGGATTCGGCGACGAAAGCTGAGGTCGTCGAATTTTCCAGTATCTTCACCAAAATGAGGTCCAACTCGGTGATCTAGCTGCCCAAAGGGTGAGGCACCGAGTGGAATGGGTGATCCAAGTCAGGATTCACCCAAATTCCTCAAGCTGCAATTGCAAGGCTCCGAAAATTTAACTTCGATGGTCCCCCCCTCTTCCTTGGCCTTTTGTATTTACCCTTTTTGGGAAATTCTGTTTTTACAAACAGTTTAATGCTTCCTCTTTCATCCTTTTTGGAATCAAACACTTCCTTTTTCAAATATTCCCTTCTTGAAGATTTGAATGTTCTTTAAGAACTTCAAGAACACTATGAAGACCCAAAATAAAACCCCAAAGATGTTTAGCTCAGAATTTCACGAAACTTTAGGTGAATTCTCTCCTTGATATAGGGAACAAACCCCAATACTTTTCAGCACTCAATTCCTTGCAGAAATTTCCATATTTCAAAACCCACTTCGTCTTCTCCAAAGCTTCTTCAACCAACAATGGTGGAAACTTCAATAGTGAACCAAACCCTTCCAAATCTCAGCCCTAAACTCGAAATAAGTTAGGGAACACTAATCTAACCTTGGAAACTCCAAAGAAGACTCAAATCAACAAGACCCATTTTAGAATTTCTTCAAAAATGAGTTGAACACTTTTTTTTCCGTAACAAACCGAAGACTAGATTCATACGAATGAAACTAAGCCTTGCTCTGATACCAAATGATGTAATTCTCACAAGAGGAATCACAATAAAATGCAGAACAAAAGAAAGATAGAAGAAGAGACACAAGAAAAGGAACAATTGGCAACTAAAGGATGTATTAAATCCTAAAACCTCCAATTACAATCCCTAACAAGCACCTAATAAAGATAAATAGATAGACACACAAAGAGGAAACAAAAAGCAACCAAAGGGTATATTAAACCCAATGACCTCAATTCGTTAATCCTATAATAGCACCTACCTCTTATGAAGACCTCAAGGAAATTGAATCTCCAAGCAACCCCCGTTTCTAAACAAAGTTCAACAAAAGCTTTACCAAGCTCTCAAGTCTCTCAAAGAAGTCCAAATAGTCTAACCCTAAAATAAACCCTAAGACACCTATTTATAGTGTTAGGCATTATTACATAGATGGGCCCAAAAGTGACCCGAAATGGGCCAATGGTTGAGCTAAGTCAGGCTCGCCCAATCCTCTTGGAGAGTCGCCGATCAGTCGTCTATGTGCACTGGTCCCTTGGCTTCTCCCTTGATGGCTACTGTAACTTTTGGCGGTCTTGAGGGTCAATGGGCGATGTGCCAAATGTCTTCCATGCTCGCCGAATGGGCAGCCTTCTCTTGCAGCTCATTGAATCAGTTGGCGATCCTGGAACCCTTGCCGAAAGGCTTTGGCAAGTCACCAAAGTATCTTTTAGCTCGCCGAATGGAGCACATTCTTCACTTGCTCCTCCTCGCTTTGTTAGACTTCCCACGCTCCAAGCTATCATCCAAGCATGGTGTTGCCCAACTGGGAGCTCCTTCAAGATGCATATGTTCCCATGCAAGGCATGGAACTCCCTCCTTGGCATCCAACATGCCAAACAGCCTCCATCCTTGTGAACACTCCATCAAAGCATTGAAGTTCGTTAATGGATTGGCTTGATGTAATCCATTTTACATCATTACTTAAGGTTCATGAAAACAACTATCCTACCTATGATTTGAAACTAGTGGCGGTTGTTTTTGCCTTAGATATTTAGAGGCATTACTTATATGGTGTTCATGTTGATGTCTTTAACGACCACAAAAGGTTGCAATATGTGTTTAAGTAGAAGATCTAAGTCTTCTGCAAAGAAGGTGGCTTGAGTTACTAAAGGATTATGACAGGAGTGTCCTCTATCACCCTTGCAAGGTGAATATGGTGACAAATGGTCTTAGTCAGTTATCAGTGGATAGTGTCACTCATATAGAGGATTGTAAGAATGAGTTGGTTTAAGATGTTTATAGATTAGCCTGATTGGGTGTTCGGTTGGTTGATTCCACCAAGGGTGGTGTAATGGTTCAGAATAGTCTTTCGTGTCAAATGTAAAAGCCAAGCAAGGTCTTGATCCAATTTGGTCGAATTGAAGAAAACGGTGCTTAAGAAATCCATTGACGCTTTCTCCCAAGGGGGAGATGGTGTACTTTGGTTTCAAGGTTGATTGTGTGTTCCCGATGTTGATGTTTGAGGGAGTAGATTGTTTTAGAATCCCATAGTTCTCAATATTCCATTCACCCGGGAGCCACCAAAATATACTATGACCTGCGGAAGGTCTATTGGTGGAATGGGATGAAGAAGGATACTGCGGAATTTGTGGCTAAGTGTCCTAATTTTCACCAAGTGAAAGTTGAGCATCAAAATTCGGGAGGTTTATCCCAAGATATTAGTATTCCTACTTAGAGGTGGGAAGATTTAAATATGGACTTTATTGTTGGTTGCTTACCCTGCACCCGGTGACAACATGACTCGATTTGGATTATTATGAATCATATGATGAAATCGGCTCATTTCATTCACATCAGTGTTTCTTATTCGGCGGAGGACTGTGCTAAGTTGTACTTGAGAGGAATGGTTAGGTTACATGGAATGCCCTTATCCATTATCTCTGATCGTGGTACCCAATTTACCTCTCAGTTTTGGAAATCTTTCAAAGGGTCTTGGTACTCGTGTTAGGCTTAGTACGACCTTTCATCCACAAATTGATGGGAAAGCAAAATGTACTATCCAAACATTGTAAGATATGTTGAGAACTTGTGTGATTGACTATAAGGGTAATAGGGATGATCATTTGTCTTTGATTGAGCTTTCTTACAACAATAACTATCATTCCAACATTGGTGTGGCTCTATTTGAGGCTCTTTATGGTAGGAGGTGTAGATCTCCTATAGGTTGGTTTGAAGTTGGTGAATTTGCCTTGATAGGTCCTGAGTTGGTAAATGAGGCTATGGAGAATGTTCATCTTATTAGAGAAGGGTTGAAAACAGCTCAAAGTCGACAAAAGTCTTATGCCGATTTTAGAAGGAGCTTGAGTTTGATGTTCATGATTGGGTTTACTTGAAAATCTCACCCATGAAAGGGTGATGAGGTTTGGAAAGAAGGGAAGCTTACTCCCCGTTATGTGGGCCCGTATCAAATTTTGAAGTGTTTTGGTGAATTTTCTTATGAACTTGATTTGCCTAATGATTTGGCATCGATTCATCTGGTTTTCCATGTCTCCTTGTTGAAGAAATGTGTTGGAGATCCAATAAACATTGTTCCCTTGGAAAGTTTGGGAGTTAAGGAGAATCTTTCTTATGAAGATGTTCCGGTTGAGATTTTGGACCGAAAAGTTAAGGAGTTAAGAAATAAGGAAGATGCTTTTGTGAAGGTTCTTTGGAGGAATCAGTAAGTTGAGGGTGCAACTTGGGAGGTCGAGGCTGATATGAAGTCATGTGTCACGCCCCGAGCTACCCCCGAGACTCGGACACGGGACCTAGGATCACAAGTGACCCCAAGCTAACCATGTTGGCATGACATGAGCATATTAAGAATAATAATAACTGATGCGGAAGCTAATCATAAGTAAGTCTGAAATGATGGGGAATAACCATTCTAAAACTAAATATATCAAATCTGAGAGTTTATCACAAGAGAAATATCAAACTCAAATACTAAGCTGAATCTAACTATGTCTGATAATGGCCTCTAACTGACTAGAAGTGTTGGGACATGCCCCAGCTAAATCTAGCAAAACTAAAACTAAAAGACTGAAATACTGAAGTAAATAACATGATTATTGTTCTCGGAGAATGAGGACTCACCACTGATGCAACTGAGCTAGAGATCGGGAACCGATCTATGCGTGATCTGGAAGCTGAGAACCTGAACCTACATCATGAGAAGATGTAGCATAGAGTATGCGTCAGTACTTGAGAGGTACTGAGCATGCAAGATAGAGTAAAGCTGAAATAACATATAACTGAACAAGCAATAAAGCAAGGATATAAAATGAACATGATATATATACTGAATGCTGAAGTAACTGAATGAAATAACCAAATTTATAACATACTAAGACTGAATACTGACTGTACTGAAATGAGATCAACGCGATGGAGTCTGACTGAAGTGTGGGAGCTACTAATAACCAATAATAAAACCACATGAGATAAATGTGGAGTCCGATGAATACGCCCCATAGAGAGGACCCAATAAACCGGGCCAAAGGTGTAGAGGCATGCTGGCGTGATTACTAAAATGATGCCCACATAGGGGACTTACAACCTACGTGGCTCGTAGTTCTGGGACTATATAGATGACTAACCCTAGTCCAACTTGGTATTATTCTACTCCCAATAGATTAAATGATTAACACTGAATTTATATAATATACTAGATAGCTCAAAACTGACATGCAAACTGATAATGCACATTAATATACGGATACTCACACATTCAAAACTGAGGCATGTATATCTAAAATACTGAAAGATCTGATCTAGCATGTGTAATTCAAGAACTAAAGTACTACATAGCTAGGGTTCTAAAATTTATGCTAGAAATCATGTAATAACATGATAATTTGATTTGGAACATTTAAATAACTCATTCATAATCATCTGCTGAAGTTCTAGAAACCCTAGGTTTAGTTAATAATAGGGAATCAAGAATCTGACTGAATTCTAGGGACCTAATGGGCGAAAGGAATCCACTAGTGAAATCCCATATACATGGGTTGAAATCCACGAAGAAATCTTTTGATTTTGGGGCTAGAACTGATGGAACCTTGTTGCGCTCTTGAATTAGGGTTCTTGACTTCTTTTCTCCTTTCTCGCTCCAATTTGCTAAGTTTTGATGAAAACTCTAACTTAGGTAAGTTCTAGTTATGTTTCTAGGCCAAAACTAACCAAAACCACGTAGTTTAGGGTTAAAATGACGTAGTTTAGTGGTCCAACAAACTAGGAAAAGACCAAAAGACACCTGACTTAAATTGCAGACGGGGCTGACCACGGCCACTTCCACGGACTGTGAAAGAGACCACGGACTGTGGGACCGGTCGTGCTCTGTAGTCTAGTGACTACTAATCTGAGGGTCTATCTCACGAGCCTTACCACAACCCGTGTGATGGACCACGGACCGTGAAGGTCCTCGTGGTCCTCACTTGGGCTGAGGTCTGGTGGCTCAGGATTTGGGGTTCACTGGCTAGGCTTCTACGGACCCTCCCACGAACTGTGTGGAGAACCATGGACCGTGAAGGTCCCCGTGGTCCTCACTTAGGCGTGGGGTTCTAAGGGCTAGGCTTGGCTTAAGTCTGAGGGTCTACTGGTTAAGCTTCACGGACGCCCCCACGGCCTGTTATCAAGACCACAGCCCGTGAAGGGTCCCGTGGTCTAACTTATGGGCCTGGTGGAGTCCAACTCCCCACCACGGGCAGGTCAACGGACCGTGGTGTCCCTAATTTAAATATCTCTCTTCATCGACCGTCAGTTTTCTTACTCAAAGTATACACAAAGAACACATATATTCAAAGTAATAAAGCTATAAGTAAAGTATATGAATTTAAACTAAAGGGCGTAGCTAAGGTAGGTCGAACATTTTTTAAAAAGTTAAACACTAATTTAATTAAAGAAAAAACAAAATAAAATATTTATTTTGCTTTTTATTAAAATACATGTGCACGTCAATTTTATATATCAAAAGAATGTACTCTTCATATTTTTTTCCAATCAAATTTAAGTTGCATTGAAATTTTGGAATTCAAATTTCTAAATTTTGAGTATATATGAATAGATGTGACACAATAGGATGATATAATATTCACACTTTACATCATCCTGGTTCGTTAGAATATTCTAATATGTCACAAAATGCACACTTTGAAAAACAACTATTGAAATTTTATTAAAAATGAATCTTAGAAGAATTACAAGAGTCATCTGGACCTAGTGCCCAGATCAATTAAAAAAGAAAACAAATAGAAGGGTAGCTCACCCAGATGTCCCGCTATAAACTCCCAATAACATCTCCTTAATTGTAGGGTTTTCCATTTCTAATCCGCCTCTCTCCTTCAGTCTAACTCCACCCACACCTGAAAAATGTTCCCACTTTAGATCAACAAGAAGTTCGACCTCCTCAAGCTATGGATCATCAACATTCAAGGTCATGTGTGCATGTATTCCTTTCCTCAGCTAACAAGAGTACAAGGAGTTAATGCTATTGACGTCTGCAAGTTTTTGCATCTCGCTTAAACTTTCTCTCTTTAACTTGCGAATGTGTTCTCTTTTTATGGCTGAAGTAGCTTAGTCTTGATAGCTCTTCACATTTTCGTAGCCTCATGATTTTTTATAAATGATCTTTATGTTAAAACGAAATTTGAAAATGTGTAGTTTCCTTTGTCAATAGCAATGTTTGCTACATAGTCTGCTAATTGGTTTCCTTCCCTCCTTATATGCTGGATAATGTATTGTTTTTTCTTGAAGATTGTGTTTGATATCTTAGTATGTCTCTGATGGCACACATTTCATGTACATTTTTTGTCCCCCCTTTTCACATTTTCTCTCATGCGATAAAGGCTTATTTAAATTCACGTTTGTTTTATTGTGTTTCTCTTTATCATTCTATATATACTTCTTTCTATGCATTCAATTTATTCGAACTCATCAGTCTTTATTACTTTATTTTTACAATTTTGAGAATTAAAAACATTTGATTTTTTATTTACCGGCAAGAACAAAAGGTTTTATTTCATTAGGTTAGTGTTTGTAAGTTGAGTTCAGTGTGGTTGTTATTGTGACGAATGTCTTTAAGATAAATTCATGTGTGTGCCTTTTAATTGACTAGTGTATGTGCATGTGTGTTGCACATTTGTCCCATATTTTTTTAGATCCATAAAAATGACTAAATGTTTATCAAAACTTGCATGTAATGATTATAAAGACGTTGGCAAGTAAAATTGATACATGACCTTCAATCATCTCATCATTTTTTTCTTAAAAACCTAATGTAAGAGGTCTATTGGGACGTCCCTAATTCAAATATCTTTCTTCATCATCCGTTAATTTTCTTACGTAAAGTAATTGCAAAATATCCACAAAGAACACACACATCAAAGGTAATAAAGCGATAAGTAAAGTATAAGAATTAAAATTAAAGGGCATAGCTAAAGTAGGTCGAACATTTTTGAAAAAGTTGCACACTAATTTAATTAAAGAAAAACTTAATAAAATATTTTTTTTGCTATTTTAGAAAATACCCTTGCACGTCAATTCTTATATAATAAATGAATGTACTCATAATATTTTTTCCAATTAAATTTATGTTACATAGTAATTTTAAAATTCAAATTTCTAAATTTTGAGTATATATGAATTTATGTGACTCAGTTGGATGATTTAATATTCACACTTTTCATCATCCTGGTTAGTTAGACTATTCTAATATGTCATAAAATGCACACTTTTTAAAAACAACTTTTGACTTTTATTAAAACGAATCTCAAAAGAATTACAACAATCATCTGGGCCTAATGACCAGATCAATTAAAAAAAATAGAAGGGTAGGCCACCCAGATATCCTGTGACAAACTCCCAATAACATCTCCTTAATAGTAGGGTTTCCCATTTCTAATTCGCCTCTCTCTTTCAGTCTAACTCCAACCCACACCTGAAAATGTTTCCACTTTTGATCAACAAGAAGTTCCACCTCCTCAAGCTATGGATCATCAACATTCAAGGTCATGTGTGTTTGTATTCCTTTCTCAAGTAACAAGAGTACATGGAGTTCATTCTATTGAGTTCTGCAAGATTTTGCATCTCGTTTTAACTACCTCTCTTCAACTTGCAATTGCGTTCTCTTTTGATGGCTGAAGTAGCCTAGTCTTGATAGCTCTTCACATTTTCTTAGCCTCATGATTTTTTGTAAATGACCTTCCCATTCAGCTTTATCTCCTACTAGTTGATACTCTCAAATATGAGCAATTTAATTTATCACCGGTTATAATCCTTCTTCTTGTGACATCCATGTGGTTGATATCCAAAAATGTGTAGTTTACTTTGTCAATATGTATGTCTTCTATGAAGTCTGCTTATTGGTTCCCTTCCCTCATTATATACTGGATAATGTATTATTTTTCTTGATGAATGTAATTGATATCTTCTACTATGTTTCTTACGGAACAAACATTACATAAATTTTTTGCTTTCCCTCTGTTTTAACTATTTTCTCTCACACAAAAGAGGCTCATCCAAATTCATGTTTCATTTGTTTTCTTTTGTGTATATTGTTCTGCATATAATTTTGTTTATGCATTCAATTTATTAGAACTCTTCAGTCTCTGTTACTCTATTTTTACAGCTTTGAGAATTCAAAACTTTCGATTCTTGATTTTCAAGCAGAAAAAAAGTTTCTTTCATTAAGTTAGTGTTTGTAAATAGAGTTCAATCTTATTCTTATTGCGAAGAATGCCTTTAAGATACATCTGTGTTTGTTCCCTTTAATTGGCTAATTTCTTGGCATGTTCGTTGCACGTGTGTCCCATTTAATTTTTTTTAGATTCATTTGAAGGATAAAAAAATTACAAAAACCTGCATATAATGATAAAAAAACTATGACTCATATGATTTGGTTTATATCATTGAAAATAAAGATTATTTATACAATAACAAATAATCCACAAATATGAAAATAATTGTGAACAGCATATCCCAAAGTTGTAGTCTACCTTAGATTGTTATGCCAATGTAATACCCCAAATATTTCTAATCTAAGACCTGAACTATTCTTTATTTACGTAGGGAGAAAACAGCCAAATACCCCCTCAACCTATTACGCAATTCTCAACTATACACCAATACTTTACGGAGGTCTTATTACCCCCTTGAAGTATTTTGAACAGAAATATTAACACCCTTAAGTGCTGATGTGGCACATCAAGTGTGTTCACTTTCCTAGAGGCAAGTGTAAGGCCGATAAATAGGTCAAAATTAAATGATTTGACAACTGTCATTTTTTTTATTGAATTCATTAATAAATAAATTTAGATAATTACAATCACATACTCTCTCTCTAACCATTACCAACCTCTAAAAATTAAACCTCTGCAATTGAATTTTGCCATGGCTTCCATGGACAATTACCTATACAATATTTTATTTTTTCATTTTTTTTCACTTTTAGTCCACAGTGAACTTTTTCATGACTAACACCTACAAATCTTTCCTAAAAATAGACAACATAACCAAAAGAAAGAAAATAATAATCCTTTAATTTCTTTCACCTCAATGGAAAATACTTTCAATTCGATATTACAACTTCTGCTAGAGAAATCTTATCGATTATAGTAGCAGCCCAAATTTCTTGTTAGGAATTGAAAGTGGGTATTAGAATTTGAAATTTGGCAAGGAAAAATTCATCTTCAAATCGATAAAATAAGCAACTAGAGAACCCAGATGCAAAACTAGACAATAATGGCAATAAGATAGCATAATAAAAGATTCAACATTCATGTTAATTTATTGAATTCAACAATAACAACTCGATTTTGTGAAAATAAATTATTGAAAAGATAGAAGAAAGACGGAGGATGATGGGTGTGATGGAGTTGGAGATGGATTGGAGAAGATGAGACATTGGGAACAATGGAGAAAAAATAGAATGATTTAGGAAGATGAATAGAATGGTGGAGAAAAATATGAAAAGCATTAAAATTGATGTATTTTGGTGATGATTTTTTTAAAAAAAAAATTATTCTGAAAAATAGGTGCGTGCATTACACTCAGCAACAAAGATTTGGGGGTGACGTTTTAAGGGTGTCAATATTTGTTTTTAAAATACTCTAGGGGGGTAATAGGACCCCCGTGAAGTATAAGTGTGTAGTTGAGAATCGGGTAATAGGTTGAGAGGGAATTTGGTTGTTTTCTCTTTACGTAGGTGTTCAATTTGGAGATGAATTAAGGTCACAAGAATTCCATAGTACAAAGTTGAGTTGAAAGATTCCTTACCGATTAAGTTTTGATATAAGATTCTACTTGGGTCAACTTCAAACGACCATATCTCTTAGAACATGAAGAGTTACGTGGCCTATAACCTATCAATTTAAATGTATTTAAGTCTTATTTCCGATTCCACCAAATTTGCATCAATTGTAGTTTGGAGTAAAAAGTTATGCACATTTTACAGGATAGTTTCTTTCCGCGCGACCGATGCAATTTCAGTGCGCTAGAGCCCCGAGGTAGCAGCTACTGTCTTCCTGCACGGTTGGCTACGTGCCTGATAACACTCAAATTATTCTTAAAAACAATTCGAAAAGTACACAGTATTTAGCAATAAAAAATACCCAACAAGAGAGTTGGGGTCCAATCTCACAATGCGTGATTTAATGATTAGAATTAAATGAGGAAATTAAAATACAACTAATTTATTGTAGCAATTAGGAATAATAGGTGTATGATTCCACAAAATTTAAGAAGCTTTGGAATCAATTACCACAAATGAACTAAACACAGGGGTTTAGACAAGTAAGAGTCGATCTAAGGGTATGGGGATTTGTATCTATGTCAAATAGGGGTGAAAGTGTTTGCTCAATAATGCTGACAAGCATGGATAACATGGGTAATCCTTGAGGACACAAATCTTCTTTCAATCTCCAAGCATCATATCATAAAATCTCATTTCGGTTTCATCTATGTAAATCACAAATTAACCCAATACCTTACTAAAATCTCTCTTTCGAGCAGATTTGACAACTAGAATTGAACCACAATTTTTCTTTCGAGCAAACTACAGGAATCAAACCTAAATTGCAAGAATAACTTATTTACTCACTTCAATTGATCTCTTTTGAGCACCAATCAAATATCCAGGGTAGGATAAAGTTGGCCACCTTAACCCATAAATTAACCCCATGCTAAATAACTCAATCCAAGGATGGATTTAGTAAAATAGAGCAAGGTAGACCCACTAAATTAAATCAACACCCAACTTCATAATTTCACCCATAGATTTAGGGTTTTAGCCAAACATCATATAAGAAAAAGAAAGTATACCACTGATGTTTTCAGCCATAAAAGACTTGAAAATCAGCAATAATATTGAGTACCCACGTTGAATTTAAACAACATTTGTACCATGGTTTTGGCAGGATTGAAAGCTACGATGGGGAATTTTGAATCTGATCGATACCTTATGCACACAAACGATATATGCAACCCTTCAAAATTCATTATTCCAGAACCAACGGATCAGACAAAATTCCAATACGAGGTCATCTCGGCAAAAAGTGGGTCTCACCCCCGAAACTCCATTTAAACTAAAAATCCACAAGAGGGCAGAATTTGCCTGGAAGCCTCAAGATCCAAATGAAGGTTCATTCTAGACAAAACTAAACATTTCGTAGCTAATTGGTACTTGCGAAATTCCGATCTAAGCTCTTTTACTCAAATGTTGACCAAAGTAAAACTTCGGCCTTAACTTGAAAGTTAAAATACCTAATCACATAAGCTCGCACTAAAATCGTCAGGAATTGTGCTAACCATGCTACAAACTTAAAATGATCCTTTTGAAGCTAATGGAATCATCAGAATTGGATTAGACCTCATCGTTGAAGGTTTGAAACCTCCAAAACACTAAAACATGTATAAAACAAATGGAAAACGAGGTGACCAAACTATCAGTTCCAGCAAGTCATAAATGACTTGAGGTCACTATAGGAACACTCGAATTGATGAACAGAAGGCATAAATACATAAATGAATGTTTTGATTATATAAGGGAAAGAATTGGTGTTTGTCACGAACATGCCAAGGAGGAGTGTTAGACAATTGACATTTTTCTTCCAACTTATTGTTTTTAGTGTTATTTAGTTATTTCAGTTTACTTAGTTTACTTCTTTCCTATTTTCTAGCAAAAGACTCAGTCAAAGTTAGTTGCTTAATTTTCTAAAGTTGGTGTTCCTTTGTGGGTTATTAGTAGCACATTTTCTTATTCATTTTCTATCCACTTTGTAAGTGGCTACTTGTTATATTTTTCTTGCATAATTCAGATGTTCTCCATGTTAATGATATCCTAAAATTTTAATGAGTTCTTTGTGCTTTAATACTTCAATTCAGTATTAAGAGAGTCTATGTTTTAACATACATTTCATCAAAGTACGAGGCACAAGCATCACCCTGACCCGCATATTGTTGAATGAGTAATTAAGGACATGTATTTCCTTTTGTGTTAACGGACCTAAATATTCACTCGCTATATCCAGAATTTTGACACACTTTGTGTGGGATGCAATCCACTGCCAAATGGACCCACTACTCTCATAAGGTGTACCACCAAACATTCCCCGACTCCCTAATGAAATATGAGGCTCGTGTGTCACTAAAAGTTGTGATGAACTGCTTGGTACTAGGCTGCACTATACTGAAGTCACCCGCAACACAGTCTACCTAGTTTATGCCCTCATGAAAAACACTTGAATAAATAAAGGGGTGTTTTTGAAATAAGTTATACAATAGTCCAAGATCTAGAGGGGTAAAAGATATGCCTTATGGGGGTTGATCACTTGAATATGTACAACTGCGGGGGTGCATGAGAAGGATTTGGATTAAATGGCGCGATTAATTAACGTTTTGATGGATGTAACCAAGATAAAGGGGACTGACACTTTTCATGAGCATGCTATCACTATGGCTAAGCGATATAGAATGGATGAGCTGATCATTGCCCACATGTACAAGTTGGAGATGTTGCACGATAAAAATAGCAGCCGAGTTTCCGTACAATAGAAGTTGTTTGAGGTTGAATATGAGTACCCTCAGAATGTTCTTGCCAAGGCACTCCTGGGATTGTGGACCAAATTTTGTGAACACACGGAGGATGATGTACCCACGGATGATGATAAACAGTGCACCGATTCGGATGCGAATAGTGATAGATGATTATATGGAGTAACCTCTAGCAGTGGAGAGGCGGTGATGGTATGGAGGATTGATTAAGAAAGTTCTACACCCTATTTTTTGTTATGTGCTATATTTGCAACACTAGGGACAGTGATATGATTTTGGTGGGGTGTGATAGTTTCTCGTGTAGGTAAATTTTTTGTCATGTATGATGATTTTGTTTTCGATTCATTGAAGTTTGTTTTTTGTTCTTTGACAAAGGATAGTCCTTTAAAACTGTATAAGAAAATATTTTCTTTGTAGAATCAGTCAGTAGTCATAAATAGAATGATGTCGCCGTATGATGGATGGATGGATCGATGATGACCATCGTAACGGTGAATCTTTTTCAATGTGTCTGTCGTGTCAATGTTTAGAAACTTTTAAGCTCATTTGTTAATTCAAAATAATCTTCAGCTTAATATGAATTCTTGCATAGGTGAAACTTAAAAAATCTATAAGTTTAATATGAATTATTGCATGTTCCTGCCTGATTTGAACATGTGTAGTGTGAGGTAAGGGTTTGTGTAAGTTGTGGTATAACATGATGTCTAGAACTTGCATGGAGTGTGTGTGAAGAAAAATATGAAGTACTGCTCTGTTTAAAAGATGATAATGGGTCGTTCTTGATTTGTCTTTGATAGATTAGCCTCTTCACATAATTTATCACCACTAGATCAATTGAGGGTGTAGCCGTTTGTCGTTAGCCATGCAATTTAGCTTAACTTTTGTGTTGAATCCCTAGTTGTTGTACTTTTCTTCCTTAAGCATTGTAGCATAGATGTGTCACATTCATTAACGTTGAAAAAGGGATGGTTGGGTAAAATGAATTGATTGATTGTTGCAAGGTGAGGAAAAGTCCTCTTTGAAAGGATTGAGACATAAAAAATTGAAAAAAAATAAATAATGAAATTAAATGATTGAATCATTCGTACTGAGAAGGAGATACTAATGAAGGAATGGTTGTCGAGGTGAGGGATGAAATTAAAAAGATGGAAATAATGGGTAATGAAGTCAAAAGGTGTGAAGTGCTTAGGGAATTGTACAACGCTATTGTATAGTATCCCTACCTATCCCCTAGCCCACATTACAACCCAAAAAATCCTATTGGATTATATGCGATCATACCAATTTAGTAGAGCATCACTGTGGGCAAGACTATGGTTTATTACTTTGAGCATGTGAATTCTCTTGTGAAAGTGAGTGTGTTTCTAAACTTAGCCCTTTAGTGAGATACATTGCGTGAATATCAGTGAAAATTGGACAACTCCTTCATGGTGAGAGCGCATGTTCAATGATGGATAAGTGATCTATGTGATATGTTGAGTAAATTTCATGAATGTGAGTGGTCTATCCAAAGTATGAATGTGTATGTGTGTTGAGTCGTAGCTTGAAGTCTTGTAGGCGCATGTATGGAATTATTCAAGGACGAACAAAGCTCTTAAAATATGGGATAGTGATCTTGGATATATTTATATTCTTAAACACCAAGTGAAACCCATATTAGGTAAGTGAAAGGACATAGGACTCATACAACACACATTTCTGAAGCATAGAGACATCAATCACTCGCAGTCAAACATGATCACCCCTTATAAACACTAAGGCTCAAACTCTACGGTGTGTATAACTCTTATGTTGACTCGATACCACTAACAATCTACCCTGAGCCATACAGACCTGCTCCATAGAATATGTAAGAAAGTCAATATCTAAAGAATCAATCTCCGCCGAATCAAACCAAATGATCGGAGATCTACATCATCTGCCATACAACACCTCAAAAGGGGTCATCTGAATGCTTGAGTGATAAATGTTGTTGTAGGAAAACTCTGCTAACAGCAGATGTTGATCTCATCTAGCACCAGAGTTGAACACACATGCTTGGAGTATATTCTCTAACACATGAATAGTCTGCTCAGACTGTCAATCAGTCTGAAGATGGAAGGCCACTCTCATATCTAACCAAGTACCCAAACCATGTTATATGTAACACCTCACCTTTTGAAAGAGCTAGAAAGAGTTAGAATTGGAAATAGTCATTTTAGAAAAGAATAAAAAATCTGGAAATTTGTTAAGTTATGTTAAGTTGGAGTTTTTGGTCAAATTCAAACGACCATAACTCCTAGATCATGATGAACTAGGTGTGATTCCAGATACCGTAAAAAATATCTTGGAATTATATTTCCAACGCCGCTGAGTTTTAACGATTCCGAGTTGGTATGAGTGAGATATGCCTATTTGAAGTTGGGTTGTTCAAATAAGGAAAGTCTAAACCAAATTTTTGTAGGGTATTTAGTCGTTTCCTTACCCAATTATTTTAATTCATTTTTAGGAGTTTATTTGGGGTCTAATCAGAATTATATCAGTTTAGAAAATTGGAAATTCACACTAGGGCTTGGAGAAAAGAGAAAAGAGGAGAAAGGAGAAGAAAGTTCAAGACTCGTCGATTTCTTGGAGAGTTGCGTGTGGATTTCGCCAAGGGCTAATCCCTACGAGGTATGTGAGATCAATAGTGTTGGGTTAGGTCACCCACGCACCAATTATGAATCAATTCAGCGAAATTGTATAGTTTTGAAAGCAAATCCTATGAGTTCTAGATGTTAATTGTATTGTTGTTGAAGTTTCTTGAGGTTGATTCATATATTTAGGTGTGATTCCGAGTTGAATCTTGCATATATTGATGATTTAGTTGTTTCTATGTGTCTTGGGAAAGAACCAAGTGAAATCAGAGAGTTTAGAGTTGAAAAATGAAGACAAAAGTTTGGGATTTTCTGGGGAGGGGGCTGGAGCTCCGCGCCTCCCAGAGCTCCCCAACCCTGTTCTCTGAAGTTTACCCTCTGGCGCCCAACACCTCACAGAGCGCAAGCCCTTCTTTCCGTACTAGTTCCCTTTCAACATACCTATGTTTCCTAGTTGATTCCAACACTCTAAGGTACGTCTAAACATCATAAAATCATCCATAAACACGAGATCATGAAGCTTGAATCAATAATTTAATTCAAGGAAAGTTAAGGGTCAAGTCATGAAGTTAAGAATCAAGTCAAAAGAAGTTCATAGAGTTTTTCAAAAGTCTTTTACAAACGTTTTAACTTTGTCTTAAGACTTAAGTTTTGAGTTGAGTAAAGAGTAAGAGTAAAAGTTCATTACATCAAAGATTATACGGGGACTAAGTATTCCCAAGAGTTAGAAATATTTTCACATTTGAGCAAGAAAGGGAACATCGATTCCAAGAGAGCTTTTAAGCTACATTTTGAGTAATTATCTCAAACCAAAGAAAGAGTTTTGTTTTAAAAAAAACACATGAGCTAAGTATATTTTGGGAGTAGTATTGAGCACCGATATGGGGACGCGAGTTCATAATAACTCAAATCTCCATAAAACCATGTAGCCATCATTGGTAGAAAGGATCATACTTTTTAGATGATTCCATAGTGGTTTATATCATAGACGAGTGGATCCACTTAGTTAAGGCATTCTATATGATGGCAGAGTATAGAACAATTCTGGTAGCATGGTCAAGACGATGCATCAACACTTAGGCTCATAGTGGTGGTTGTCGGTTAGAGAAACTCCCACAGTAATTACATTACTTTATTATATGAGTAATTTGAGTTGTTATTGCATCTATTAACAAAATGAGTTTTTTTTACTGTCTAAATGCTTTGGTATAAACTGCACCTTTATTGTTGTTTTACTTTGCATTTGAGTTGAGTTGTTCATAAGTCGAGCAAAGCCAAGGTAATTGCTCTTTTCATATTCCTTTCAAGCTTATGTCTTTTTTAGAATTCCCCTCGCATACCCGTACATTCAATGTACTGACGCCATTGGGCCTGCATCATTTTATGATGCACACACAGGTAACCAGGATCAATATCCAGTGCCTCGTTGATCTAGGTGAGCCTCTTTGCTTTCTGAAGGGCTCTTTTTTATCATTTGTTTTTAGTACTTTAGTTGTTAGGATGATTGGGGGTCCTTTCTTGACATCCTTCCCTGTTTTATAGGCTTCATAGACAGTTAGTAGTTCAATTGTCTTTACATTGTTATTTCTTATTTTGAGACTTGAGTTGCTACTTTGGCCAAGTTGAATGTGTGACTTTTAAACGTTCTAAGCTATTCTATCAAACAGTTGAGTAGAGATGTATTGAATCCTTGTATTAATGCTTTTAAGACTTCTGCTAAGTAACTAAGTCAGGCCAAGGTTTCGCTTGGGGCCAACAATAGTTCTCGAGTACCACTCCCGCCCAGGGTGTAAGCTCGGGGCGTTACAAACTTGGTATCAGACCAAAGAGTTGAAGAGTCCTAGGGAGTCTATGAAGCTGTGTCTGTATAGTCCTATTTATCAGTGTGAAGCACGCCACATCTATAATTAGTAGGCTGCAACACTTAAGAATTTATCTCACTTCTTTCATATTCATTTCATGTGATAGAGTTCATTTCTATAAAGTCTCTTTCTAATTCATGTTTGCGCGTGTTTTTCAGTTAATCATGCCTCCACGAAGAGCGGTCTGAGGTCGTTGTTAGGAGGAACGTTGAGGAGCAAGGGGTACCTAATGCACCTAGAGTGCAACCCCAAGGGGAAGTCACCAATGCTGAGTTCAGGGAAGCTATAAGAATGCTAAGTCAAGGTATGACTAACCAGGTTAGACAAGAAGTGGCTGATACTTATAAGATCCGATAGTTCTTGCGGATGAATTTTCCAAGTTTCACTGGTTCAAGCACTACTGAGGATCCGGAGAATTTTATTGAGGACCTGCAAAAGGTATTTGAGGTTATGCATATTGCGGATGTTGATCAAGTGGAACTAGCTGCGTATCGACTAAAAAATGTTGCTAGCACTTGGTTTGACCAGTAGAAGAAAGGTAGAGGAGTGGGAGCACCACCTGCAAGTTGGACTTGTTTTGAGGAGGCCTTCTTGGGGTGTTTCTTCCCCCGAGAACTGAGAGAGGCCAAGGTACGAGAGTTTCTCGCCCTTAAGTAAGATTCACTAAGTATTCATGAGTATGGTTTGAAGTTCACCCAGTTGTCCCGGTATGCTCCAGAGATGGTTGCAGATATAAGAATCAGGATAAGCCTGTTTGTTGCTGGGTTGTCCCGTCTATCAAGCAAAGAGGGTAGGGAAGCTATGCTAATTGGGGACATAGATATAGCAAGGTTGATAGTCAATGTGTAACAAGTTGAGGAGGAGAAGCTGATGGATAGGGATGAATTCATAAATAAGAAGGCTAAGACGATAGGTCCTAGCAGCCAAGAAATAATGCGAACCGGTCTTCTTTCCAACAAAGGTAAAAGGGACCTGCTCTATCATCTGCTAGTGCACCTGAACCCAGAAACAAAGGTGAGTACAATAGTCAGAATTCACAGCATTTCAGAGCTAGACCTGCACAGTCTCAGGGTAGTGTGGCACAAAGAGGTAACTGGGCTCCTGCATGTGCTAAGTCTGGTAAAATCCACCCTAGTAAATGACGCGATGGCTCCACAAGTTGTTTCAAGTGTGGACAAGAGGGTTACTTCATGAAATAGTGCCCTAAGAACCGGCAAGGTAATGGGAATTAGGTGTGCAGTTTATACCAAATTATTTAGACAGTAAACAACAACTCATTTTGTTAAAGGATGAAATAACAACTAAATTTACTCATATAATAAAGTAATGTATTTACTGTGGGAGTTTCTCTAACCGACAACCACCACTATGAGCCTAATTAATGATCCAACATCTTGCCCACACTACCAGAACTGTTCTATAGTTTGCCGTCATATAGAACGCCTTAACTAAGTGGATCCACTAGTTTATGCTAAAATGGACAAAGGAATCATCTAAAACGTATGATCCTTTCTACCTATTATGGCTACATGGTTTTATGGAGACTTGAGTTATTATGAACTCGTGCCCCAAATCGGTGCTCAATACTACTCCCAAAATATACTTAGCTCGTGTCATTTTTGAAACAAAACTCTTTCTTTGGTTTGAGATAATTACTCAAAACTTAGCTTAAAAGCACTCTTAGAATCGATATTCCCTTTCTTGCTCAAATGTGAAAACATTTCCAACTCTTGGGAATACTTAGTTCCCGTATAACTTTTAAGAAATGAACTTTTACTCTTACTCTTACTCTTTACTCAACTCAAAAATTAAGTCTTAGGACAAAGTTAAAAAGGTTGTAAAAGACTTTTGAAAGACTCTATGAACTTCTTTGGACTTGATTTTTAACTTAATGACTTGACCCTTAACTTTCCTTGACTTGAATTATGGATTCAAAGTTCATGATCTCATGTTTATGAATGATTTCATGATGTTTTGATGTACCCTAGATTGTTGGAATCAACTTGGAAACATAGGTATGTTGTTAGGGAACTAGTATGGAAAGAAGGGGGGAAATGGGATGAACTGGCGTCCCAGGCGCTTTGAGAGGCGCGGGGTGCTAGAGAGTAAACTTCAGAGAACAGGGTTAGGGCGCTCTAGCTGGCACGGTGCCCCAGAGCCCAAACTCCAAACCCCTTTTTGGGGCGTTCTGTGAGGAGCGACACCCCAGCCCCCTCCCCAGAAAATCCTAAACTTTCTTCTTTGTTTTTCAACTCTAAACCCTCTAATTTCTCTTGGTTCTTTCCCCAAAAACTTAGAAACAACTGAATCATTCATATATGCAAGATTCAACTCGAAATCACACCTAAATACTTGAATCAACCTCAAGAAACTTCAACAACAAGAACCCACAAAATTTCAAACTAATTAACATCAAGAACTCATAGGATTTGCTTTCAAAACTATACGACTTCGCTGAATTGAATCATGATTGGTGCGTGGGTGAAGTAACCCAATGCTATGTGATCTCACATACCTCGTAGGGATTAACCCTTGGTGAAATCCACACGGAACTCTTCAGGAAATCGATAAACCTTGAACTTTTTTCTCCTTTCTCCTCTTTTCTCTTTTATCCAAGCCCTAGCGTGAATTTCCGATTTACTAAACTGATCTAATTCCGATAAGACCCCAAATAAACTCCTAAAAATGAATTAAAACAATTGGGTAAGGAAAAGACTAAAATACCATTTAAAAATCTGGTTTAGACTTTCCTTATTTGAACAACGCAACTTCAAATAGGCATATGTCACTCATACGAACACAGAATCGTGCAAACTCGGCAGTGTTAAAAAGATAATTCCAAGATCTTTGCTAGAGTATCTAGAAGAACACCTAGCTCATCCTGAGCTAGGAGTTATGTTCATTTGAAGTTGACCCAAAACTCAAACTTAACATAACTTAACAAATTTCCAGATTTTTCATTCTTTCCTAAAATGACTATTTCCAATTCTAACTCTTTCTAGCTCTTTCAAAAGGTGAGGTGTTACAATATCTCCCCCTTGCTAACATTCATCCTCAAATGAGGTTACTCTTACTAGGCTAAAGGTGTTACATCAATCATTCAGTTAAAACACCGAACTAGCAAATCGAAGATATTAAGTATATAAAATATAGAGTACTAGTAAGAGAATTAGTACCTTGATCTGGATTTTCTCTAGGTTAAAAGAGATGTGGATATCTCTTCTTCATATCTTCCTGAGCTTCCCAAGTAGCTTCCTCAACAAATTGGTTCCTCCAAAGAACTTTGAATGATGCTACCTCTTTTGTTCTTAACTTGCGAACTTGGTGATCTAGAATCTGAACAGGAATCTCCTCATAAGATAAGTTATCCTTGATCTCAATATCTTCAGTTGGTATTATCAATGAAGGATCACCCATGCACTTCTTCAACATGGAGATGTGAAATACTGGATGAATGAAATATCTTGAGTGATGGGCTTCCTCGATGATTCTTTTTTGGAGTTCATCCACCCTTGGTACACACAATCTACCTTGATATCTCAATACACCATCTCCCCTTTGTTCAAAAGTCATTACTTTTTGCTTATGAACATTTTCCTTCAATTCAAGCAAAATTGGGTCTTGGTCTTGCTTTTCTTTCACTTCTAACAATAATGATGATTCAGCCCCATTCATAACCACTACTCCTCCTTTTGTAGATTCCATTAGTCATACTCCTAAGCGTGCAAGTCTATGCACATCTCTTGCTAGTTGTTTCTTATCTTCCTCAAAATGGGCAGTACTCTTACTTTGGTGGTAAAGAATGCTAATGTCATAATCCTTGAGTAATTCCAACCACCTCATTTGTCTAAGTTTAAGCTCTTTCGGAGTAAACACATACTGGAGACTCTTGTGATCGGTGAACACATCCACATGAACACCATAAAGATAATTTCTCCATATTTTCAAAGCAAATACCACAGCCGCTAACTCTAGATCATGGGTTGGGTAGTTCTTCTCGTGAATTTTCAACTGTCTGGAGGCATAAGCTATAACTTTGCCATTCTGCATTAACACACAACCCAAACCAACTCTAGACGTATCACAATAAACAACAAAGCCTTGCGTACCTTCTGGTAAGGTCAACACTGGGGCAGTAGTCAACCTCTTTTCCAATTCCTGAAAGTTTTTCTCACAAGCTTCAGACCATTGAAACTTCATTATTTTCTGAGTTAACTTGGTCAAAGGGGATGAAATAGATGAGAACCCCTATACGAAGCTTCTATAATAGCCAGGCAAACCCAAGAAACTCCTAATATCAGTTGGAGATGTGGGTCTAGGCCAATTCTGCTTTGCCTCTATTTTCTGAGTATCAACTTTAATTCCCTTTCTCAACACAGTGTGGCCTAAGATAATTTCTCCATATTTTCAAAGAAAATACCACAGCCGCTAACTCTAGATCATGGGTTGGGTAGTTCTTCTCGTGAATTTTCAGCTGTCTGGAGGCATAAGCTATAACTTTGCCATTCTGCATTAACACACAACCCAAACCAACTCTAGACGTATCACAATAAACAGCAAAGCCTTGCGTACCTTCTGGTAAGGTCAACACTGGGGCAGTAGTCAACCTCTTTTCCAATTCCTGAAAGTTTTTCTCACAATCTTCAGACCATTGAAACTTCATTATTTTCTGAGTTAACTTGGTCAAAGGGGATGAAATAGATGAGAACCCCTCTACGAAGCTTCTATAATAGCCAGGCAAACCCAAGAAACTCCTAATATCAGTTGGAGATGTGGGTCTAGGCTAATTCTACGCTGCCTCTATTTTCTGAGTATCAACTTTAATTCCCTTTCCCGACACAATGTGGCCTAAGAATTCTACAAACTCAAGCCAAAACTCACATTTTGAGAACTTAGCATAGAACTCCCTATCCTTTAGAGTTTGGAGAACTATTTTGAGATTGCTAGCATGATCTTCCTCATTCCTCGAATAGATTAGTATGTCATCAATGAACATGATAACAAACATATCTAAATAAGGCTTGAATACTCTATTCATAAGGTCCATGAATGCTACAGGCGCATTGGTCAAACCAAAGGACATAACTAGGAACTCATAATGACCATGACGGGTCCTGAATCACTACAAAAAAATACTCAATTTATGGGGCTTATTTTGTCAATTTGAGGCAGTTTTTGACCCTCACAATAAGAATTGCGGCAATTTTTAAAAACGCTACAATTACCTTTGCCACGAGCATATTTGTGGCGGTTTTAAGAAACCTCCATGACGACCGCCACAAAATCACTTTTTAATTTGTGGAGGTTTTTTTAAATCAATTTGTTACAGTTTATAACCTCCACCATATTCTTTTAATATTTAAAAAAAAATATGTTTGCATGGATTTAAAATTGCCAAGAAATGATATGAATATTCACAAAATCTAATTTGTGGAGGTTTGTGACCGCCACAAATTGTTATATTTCTATAAAAAAAAAAATATTTTACATCAAGCCTTTGCAATAATACATATAAATACTTTCTAAATATTTAATGTAAATCATATTACATTATACAAATCTGTAATAAAAACTCATGTATAGCAACTTGAGTGTTACAACTTTAAATGTAAAATAGTTCCATATCAAATAAATATTAAAAAGAAGTACTATGCAGTTATTTGGTAACTTGAATTGGAGCCATTACTTTTTTTTTTCAAGGTGAAGTAAACTCGATCTTCATCATCACTAGGTTGAAAGCTTGAAACCATAAATAATTTATACATAATT